>SNQJ01S0003074.1:146029-179205 GCA_010110895.2 Picea sitchensis
GACACCATTTATGGCACTCTATGGATACCACCCTCCTTCCATCACTTCTTCTCTAAAAGAAAAATCTAAGGTTCAAGCAGTGGAAGATCACATCGAGCATCAACAACAGGTTCTCCAAATCTTAAAGGACAACCTGACCATGGAACAAAATCACATGAAACAACAAGAAGATCAGCATCGTAGTGAAATAAGTTTTGAAGTAGGGGATTGGGTGTTTTTAAGAATACAATCATACAAACAGATGTCTCTCAAGAAAGCCAAGAAGGATAATAAATTATCATCGAAGTACTATGGCCCTTATAAGGTGTTTCAAAAGATTGGTACTATGGCATACAAATTGGATTTTCTTGCATCCTCACGAGTACACCCAATTTTCCATGTTTCATGCTTAAATAAGGTTATAGGTGACAAGATCCCAGTTCAAACTATATTTCCAGAACTTGATGAGCAAGCAAAAATCATATTGGATCCTGAAGCCATCACTGACACAAGAATTTTCCAGTTGAGGAATAGATCCATTTCAGAGTATCTCATTAAGTGGAGGAAACTACATGTTGAAGATTCCACTTGGGAAGATGAATCTTTTATGCAGAAGAATCCAAAATTACTCAAGCGTTGCGGACAACACTTGTCTCAAGGGGAGGGGAATGTTAAGCCCTAAATAGTGGCACATTACCCCTTAATTGGGGCATATTACATTAGTAATGTTATTTTATTTATGTCGGATTGGGTCCATTAGTTGTAATTGTACCTCCTAGTCTCCTATATATACCAAGGAGATATTTTCATTTGGAATCACCTTGTATTGGGAATTTTTGTGGTGTATAAGGAGGTTGCCCCCTCGAAGAGGCTTATTATCTGAAATTCTATCTTTTTCAAGGCGTTGAGTACTTATTCTGAGTTTTTTCTATGCTATCTTGATATTTGGTTCTTAACATAAACTGAGAGTTACCCGCCATGCCCCATTATAGCGGAGTAGGATTTGAGGCAACCATTTGTTGTTGCAGGGTGTTGGCCTCCCATTTTGTAATAAAAAATTTCCCCTTTTTTCACTATCATCCTACTTTTATACCTAGAACTTGGTTATATTATTATAGATTTCTATGTTTCTAAGACTAAAACCCTTCAAAAAGAATCTGGAGGTAAATGTTGCTTATTTTATTTCATTTCCTAAGTATTTAATAGATTGAAATGGGTTTTTAAGATAACCTTACTAATGAATAATTGTTTAAGTTCAATTCATATACCATTAGTTCACTTCTAGTACTTTATCTCTTCGATTGGCATATATGCGCCCTCCCAAATAAAAAATGGCCACATGGGTTTTGAAGGCCGAGATGTTAGCATGGTGTGTGTCCTTTTGTAACACCTCGGGTTTTGGACCCCCATTTTAAATAATGTATTGTTACAATGTTGAGAGGCCAGAGTGCCCAAACAATTATTAAAGGGCCAGTTTGCATAAGAAATGTAATGTTTTGATCATTATTAATAATAAATACATTGTTGGTTGCTAGATGAACAAGGACTAGAGTTATAGGGGGCTATGATTCCACAAGAGAGGGGGCTTGAGGGGCTAATTGTTTATTCTTATTTTAATTACCCTTTTTGTCTAAGGGAGTGGATTAGTTACATGAGCTTCTTGGGGAAGGCAAGGAGGTTCTTAATTCCCCATGAAAATACTTAAACTCGTCCCTGGTCTGATTGGGGGCTTGGTTTGTTCACTCCTTAACTTATTCTCTCATTCCATTCTTTCCCTCGTGCATGCGTTCATTCACTTTCTCACTCATTCATTCATTTCGTCCTTACCTATCACTCATTGATCCATCCTCATTAGCGTCTTGTCTTGGGAAAGGGAAACGAACTGCTGAAGAGCATCCATGGTATCATTGGTTGTAGTGGTCGTTGGTGTAATCCAGCCATGACTTGAGGCCTGCATGTCTGAGATGTGTTGGCCTGTGTCTAGCTTTGTTCACAGCTGCGAGTCCTGAGAGTTCTAGCATTGAGATTCTGGACCAGTCATGTTGGATCCCTGGAAGGAGAAGGACTGCATGAGGAACTGTGTGGAAGAGAAGGGTGGAGGTCCATTCTCTTGGGTGGTGCAGGTTGGGTAGAAGAGAGTTGGGTACTTGGATTGTTGTGAGTGTTGGGAAATCTTGTGAGAGCTTGAGTGTTGACTGGTTTGGGAAGCCAAGTAACACTCTGGAACCATCCTTGGGGATTCATAGCCCTGACTCGGGGGTGACACTACTATTGATATTTGGAGCAGTAGTGTTTATGGTTGGGTGGAACATCCTTGGTATGCAGCCAGTTGGTGTCCTATTTTATAAAGACAAGTTCTATTTGTTATGGTATTAATTATTTGTATATGAATGTATTCTACTGTGTATTTATTTATCGTTAGTTGAATCTTTACAATATGCATTCTTGTTGATTACTATTGTTCATGTCATCAAATCTTTTCTTTTATGTGTCCTTATTAATTTAAAAGGTATCGGTAAGAGAAAGAAGTCCCAGGGTGGGCTTGAAGTTGGTGTACCCCGACTTGTGGGTGGTTTGGGATGTTACAATTTGGTATCAAAGCTTCTGGTTGAAACACCTGGCCGATATGGGTCGGTTTTGTTGGTCAGAATCTCTTGGTTGATATCAAATTCTGACCGTGAATTTGAAAAGCTCAGGAGGAATGGCGTTGCAAAATCTATGCAAGAGATAGAATGTTAGAGGTCCTTTGTAAGGGTTAGAAGGTTTGTGACCGTCCCCTTCGAATTCATGAGTGATCGCCACTATGGGATCAAGAAAGCTCTGGGATCGTTGGATTAGAGGGAAAGTGAACAAGGGTAGTCTGATGAAATCGAGGAAAAGGTTAAGTCACAACCATCAGATCCCATTAGAGAGAGAGATCTATGACTAAGAGTCATTGTAGGGAACCAAGTTGCATGGGAGTTAATTCCCCAAGGCGGTCTTGCAATGCAAACCACGGTTTCACTGAGGGGTTACATGTCAGCGTCAGAAGAATTGCGGGACGAAAGGTGGGTTACTCCAAACCGTTGATGCACGCCCCCACAAATTGAAAGGCCTTAAGTGATGTGACATGTTAGTGCTCAAAAAATGAAACTCCAAAGAGTCGAAGTAGATCCAGACCGTAAATTGAAGGGGACACGCGGCAGGAAAACTTGCACTTCGGCGGATAACCACTTCAGAAGAAATACAGATGCAAGAAGCCAGAACTCCTGAAGGCCTGAAGCCCGAAGTTCATCTAGACCATCCATCAAAAAGGACACGTGGTGACAAATCTCTCACTTCGGAGACTTCGTACTCCGGAAGGTTTTGTAGAGAGAAGAACTAGGGAAAGAATTACCTGAAGTTCCCAAGTAATTGAGAGTCGTTGATCTTTGCAATAGTCCCGAAGTCCAGGCTTATTATGGGTTGTCCGATAAGGGAGATGCATGTCGGCAGATTGGCTAGTTCGAGAATCTGAATTTCAGGAGAATTGGAAGTTGCTACTGTGGAAACTCTCGAAGTCCTAAAGCTTGAAGAGCCTAAGAACCGAAGTAGTGGGGCATGATAACGTCACCTGGAGGTGATGTGGACCCCAAAATTCTGAAGTGATGGGGCTTGCAGATGTCACCTAGGATGACATGGACACATGGGATGTGTGCCATGTGTAAGTGAGTTTTGAACATGTGGAGGATTGAAATGTCAGTTAGAACATGACACATGTCACCCACCTGATTGGGCCATGTGTCCACTTCTAGTATTTCACCATGTTGTGACAGATCGTGCAATCTAGAGACTGGACACTCCAGAGGAAAAATATGTAACAGTTGGAATTGGGTCGAGAAATCTCAAAGGACCGAAGTGATTCACAGTCGTTGATCTGTGAGAGACACACGTCGATGGATCGTCGACTTCAGGTGAAAGAATTCCGAGAGAAATTGAATGGGTGGAGAGTTTGAAACTCCCGAAGTCCAAAGAGCTGAAGTGATTCATAGCCATTGATATACGAGAGGAAACAGGTTGAAATATCATGGACTCTGGGTAAAATCATTCCGAGAGGAAGCAAGCGGAGGAAGTTGAGACTTACGAAGGCCAGAGTCCCAAAGTGGATCTCAATCGGTGATTGCAAATGAGAACGAGGACCATTGATCTATTCCTAGTTGAAGGTTATGAAGTTTCAAAGTCTCAAAGCTCTAGATAAGCTCTTTTCCAGCTAAGCATAGGGTCATGACCATGGTCACATGCAGTTGAGAGCTGAGGGAAAAAGGGATAATGGATGAATTGGTTGTTTCGAGACAGAAAAGCGTCAGGAAGGATTTATCTGTGGTTTTGAGTTGTGGTCACTTGGGAAGGTGGTTTGAAAGAAGCGCCCATGAAGAATTCAATTCTGTATCGGCTAAAGGATAACATGGATGTGTTATATGATGCAGATGGAAACATATATTTTCTTCATGAAATGAGAAGAAAAAGGACCTGTAACATGATTTGGCAAATTTTGTTTATCATATACATAATTCTAACAAAATGGTCACTTGCACATTTTGCAGAATTAAGAGGTTTAAACACATCATCTCAACATGTGTATTGAGTAAATGGAAGAAGGAGAGGGAGCCTCCATCCATGATAAAGAATCCGAAGTCCAGAATACCAGATTTGGTAATGCATAGACAGATTCCAATGGACGCAAGGGAAAAGGAGAGCAGGAAACATTAATAGAAACTGTAAGAAGCCTGAAAATAGAAGTGTAGAGCTACAAAGCAGACAATGAGAGACTGATGAGAGAGAAAAGTCAGATAAATGCTCGAGTGCTACAAAGTTTAAATCAGTTGCAGAGGCAAACGATGAAGGGATCAAACTCAAAACAAGAGGAAGAAGGAAGGTTTCGTGAAAGAAGAGAGGATTGTGGAAGAGATGGTTATTCGAGAAGCGCTGGAAGAAATCATAGAAACCACTCACCCCCTTAATTAGAAGGAAAGTTTTATGCATCAGAAGATTCCATAAGCAGTCCAAAGGTGTCTCATGTTAGGCACCAGAGAAGGAGACAGGAGGTGGACAGTTTGCAAGGAGAGCTGAGGAATATTAAGCGACCCTCCTTTGATGGTGAAAAAGAAAGGGAAGATGATGTCGAAGCATGGCTTCTTGGACTCAGGAGATATTTTTAGTTGCATAACTATTCATCCAACCTGGAAGCCAGGATTTCCACCTACCATTTACACGGGAAAGCTACAATGTGGTGGGATCAACTGAAGCAAGTTGAAAATATTAATGAGAGTAGGATCACTTGGAAGCAGTTCAAGAAGTACTTCTAGAAGGAGTACCTCTCAAAGCATTTCTATGACAAGAAAATGCAGGATTTCTTCGAACTTAGGCTGGGAAGCATGACTATGGCAGAGTATGAGAAAAAAAAATTGGGATTGTTAAAATATGTTGGGTTTATAAACGATTAAAAGATAAATATATAGAGGTTTCTAAGTGAACTGCCAACCTTTCATAAATAAAATATTATGTATGATGAGACCAGTACTTTTACTGAGGCCATCAGGAAGGCTAAATACCTGTATGAGCAAGGACAGGGAAGATAATCCATGCAAAAATCTGGGAAGGATAAGAGGAAGGATAATTCTGATCAGAGGAGGAAAGGATTCAAACCTCCCTTCAATAGGAATGAGCCTAATAGAAATCATCAAGATCAATATGCTAAGGGTGAATCCAAGAAAGAATACTCCTTGGGAAAAAGGGGAAGACCACCTATCCAATGTTGGGGATGCAAAGAAGATCGCATGTACAAGGCTTTCCCCCAAAGAAAGGACAGAGTGAAGACTTTGCACAACGTCCAAGAGGCTACAACAGTCGAAGATATGGGAAGAATCTATGTAGCTTTAGATGATCGACAAGAAGCGTACCAGTCCAATATGATCAAGGTGGAAGGTAAGATCATAAATCAACCTGTTGCTATTTTAATCGATTCAGGAGCAAGTCATTGTTACATTGATCCTAAAATAGTGGATAGATTACATTTTGAAAAAATTAAGCTTGGAAAATCAAGTTTGGTTCAGTTAGCCACTGGAACCAAAAGGAGAATCCATGATATGGTCATAAGTTGTTCCATAAGTCTTAATGGTGTGAATACAAATGTTGATCTAAATATCATACCATTGGGGTCTTATGATATTCTAATTGGAATGGATTGGTTGGACGAGCATCATGTTGTCCTAGATTTTCATATCAAGACATTTACCTGTCTTGATGAAGATGGAAATCAAAACACTGTGAAAGGAATTCCAAGACCCATCTCTATAAGGTATATTTTAGCCTTACAGCTGAAGATATGTTTTAGAAAAGGATGTCAATTGTATGCAGCTCATGTGGAAGAACCAGAAAGTACGAAGGGGCTAAGCCTTGAATATTTTTCGATACTACAAGAATTTGAAGAGGTATTCCAAGAAATACCAGGATTGACACCAAGAAGGGAGATATATTTCTCAATAGATTTAGTGCTTGGATCTTCCCCGATGTCAAAAACACCTTACAGAATGAGCACGCCAGAGTTAAAATAATTACAAATGCAGTTGGAGGAATTGTTGAAGAAAGGGTGCATACATCCAAGTGTTTCACCTTGGGGAGCACCAGTACTTTTTGTCAAAATGAAGGATGGAACCTTGAGGTTGTGTATTGACTTTTGACAATTGAATAAGTATACTATAAAGAACAAGTATCCTCTACCCAGCATTGATGACCTCTTTGATCAGCTAAGAGGAGCAAAGACATTTTCAAAGATTGACCTGAGGTCAGGATACCATCAAGTAAGAATCAAGGAAGAAGACATCCATAAGACATCCTTTAGGACCAGGTATGGGCATTATGAATTTGTAGTGGTGCCATCTGGACTGACCAATGCACCAGTTGTCTTTATGTGTTTAATGAATGGCATATTCAGAAATTATT
The DNA here is from genome assembly GCA_010110895.2 of Picea sitchensis. Lineage (NCBI taxonomy): Eukaryota > Viridiplantae > Streptophyta > Pinopsida > Pinales > Pinaceae > Picea > Picea sitchensis. The sequence continues at coordinate 152,969 of SNQJ01S0003074.1, forward strand.
TGGATAAGTTTGTCATAGTATTCTCAGACGACATACTTATCTATTCTAAGTCTGTAGAGGAGCATGAACATCACTTAAGACTGGTATTGCAAGTGCCAAGAGAACATTAGTTATGTGCCAAGATGAGTAAGTGTTATTTTTATCAAAAGCATATCCATTACTTGGGACACATTATTTCATAACAGGGCATAGCAGTAGATCCAAAGAAGATTGAATCCATTAGAGGATGGACAACACCCAAAAATGTGTTAGAATTCAAATCTTTTATGGGATTAGTTGGTTACTACAGAAGGTTCATAGTAGGGTTCTCTAAGATTTCTCATCCCATCACTTCTTTGCAAAAGAAGGGAACTAAATTTTAATGGACACCTAAGTGTGAAGAAAATTTTAATTTGTTGAAGGAATTACTTACTAGTGCACCTGTGTTAAAGATTGTTGACCCGAATGAAAGTTTTTTGGTATGTACAGATGCATGTAAGGAAGGACTTGGTGGATTCCTCACGCAAAATGGACATGTCATTGGTTATGAGTCCAAAAAGATTAAGGAACATGAGAGGAACTATGCCACACATGACTTGGATCTTGTTGCCATTGTCCACGCCTTGAGGATGTGGAGGCATTATCTCATGGGGAAGAGATTTGAATTAAGGGCAAACCACATTGGCTTGAAGTATATTTTTGAACAACCAACCTTGAATGCCAGGCAAACAAGATGGCTAGAATTTCTAAGTGAATATGGCCTCGATATCAAGAATATCAAAGGAAACTAGAATAAAGTTGGTGATGCACTTAGTAGAAGAGTGCATATCATGCATGCTACTATTGTTAGTATGCATCAGTCAGACTTGAAGAGCAGAATTCTATATGATCTCATTACAGATCAACATTACCTACAAGTAAAGGAAAGCTTACAACAAGGAGAGGTACAATAGAAAATAAAGGAGTATGAGTAAAAGGAAGATGGATGAGTCATGCATAAGAATAGAATCTATGTTCCTAGTTCCGAAGAATTGAGGAATTTGGTATTGAAGGAAATGCATGATGTTCCTTATGCTGGACATCTCAGTTACTAGAAAATGATTACAATAGTAAGAAGCCAATTCTTTTGGCCGGCTAATATTATAGAAATTTACATGAGAGAGATTGCTAGGTTGCATGGGATACCTAGGACAATTGTCTCAGATAGAGATACAAAGTTTACCTCCAATTTTTGGAGGAGATTGTTTAAAGGATTTGGTACAAATCTAAACTTTAGCATAACGTATCATCCCCAATCAGATGGAAAAACAAAGAGGGTCAACCAAATAATTGAAGACATGTTGAGAATGTATGTGATGGATAAGCCATCTAAGTGGGAAGATTACATACACTCGGTCGAGTTTGCATATAATAATGGGTATCAAGATTCCTTGAGAATGAGACCATTTTAAGCCTTGTATGGTAGGAAATGAAATACTCCAGTGAGTTGGGACAACCTAGCAGACAGAGTGGTACTTGGGCCAGAGTTGCTCAAGGATATGGAAGACCGGATGGTTAAGATCAAGTGGAATTTAAAGACAGCTCAGGATAGACGGAAATTTTATGCAGACAGGAACAAGACAACTAGATAATTTAAATTAGGGGATCATGTACTTTTGAAAGTGAATCCAAAGAAAATCTCCATGAAATTGGGTAGTTGTACAAAGTTGGCAACCAAATTCTGTGGTCCATTTGAAATATTGGACAGAATAGGCGCAGTTTCATACATGCTTGCATTTCCTGCTTCCATGAATGTGCATAATGTATTTCATGCCTCTTTACTAAATAAATATGTACATGATCCTAACCATATTATTGATTGGCATCTAATTCGGGTAGAGACAGAGGGAGACTTTCAGGTTATGCCAGTGCGGGTATTGGACAGAAAGGTCAAAATGATCTGGAATCGAGTTATAGAGCTGGTAAAAGTTCAGTGGACCTACTACGGTCCTAAATATGCTACCTGGGAGCATGAAGATGCCATGCAGACAGAGTACCCGCAGCTTTTTGAATAAATTTTGAGATTTTGATCTCTATTTTGTATATGCACTGAGGATAGTGCAAAAATAAGGGGGAGGGGATGTAACACCCCGGGTTTCGAACCCCCATTTTAAATAATGTATTGTTACAATGTTGAGAGGCCAGAGTGCCCAAACAATTATTAAAGGGCCAGTTTTCCTAAGAAATGTAATGTTTTGATCATTATTAATAATAAATGCATCGTTGGTTGCTAGATGGACAAGGACTAGAATTATAGGGGGCTATGACTCCACAAGAGAGGGGGATTGAGGGGTTAAGTGTTTATTCCTATTTTAATTACCCTTTTGTCTAAGGGATTGGATCGGTTACGTGAGATTCTTGGAGAAGGCCAGGAGGTTCTTGATTCCCCGTGAAAATACTTAAACCCATCCCTGGTCTGATTGGGGGGTTGGTTCGTTCACTCCTTCACTTCTTCTCTCATTCCATTCTTTCTCTCACGCATTCGTTCATTCACTTTCTCACTCGTTCATTCATTTTGTCCTTACCTATCACTCATTGATCCATCCTCATCGATGTCTTGGCTTGGAAAAGGGAAACGAACTACTAAAGAGAAGCCATGGTGTCATTGGTTGTAGTGGTTGTTGGTGTAATCTAGCCATGACTTGAGGCCTGCATGTCTGAGATGTGTTGGCATGTGTCTAGATTTTTTCACAACTGCAAGTCTTGAGAGTTCCAACATTGAGATTCTGGACCAGTTGTGTTGGAGCCCTGGAAGGAGAAGGATTGCCTGAGGGACTGTGTGGCAGAGAAGGGTGGAGGTCCATTCTCTTGGGTGGTGCAGGCTGGGTAGAAGAGAGCTGGGTACTTGTATTTATGTGAGTGCTGGGAAATCCTGTGAGAGCTTGAGTGTTGACTGGTTTGGGAAGCCAAGTAACATTCTGGAACCGTCCTTGGGGATTCATAGCCTTGGCTCAGGGGTGACACTATTGTTGATATTTGGAGCAGTAGTGTCTATGGTTGGGTGGAACTTCCTTGGTCTACAGGCAGTTGGTCTCCTCTTTTATAAAGATAAGTGCTCTCTGTTATGGTATTAATTATCTGTATATGAATGTATTCCATTGTGTATTTATTTATCATTAATTAAATATTTAGAATATGCATGCTTGTTGGTTATTGTTGTGCATGTCTTCAAATATTTTCTTTTATGTGTCCTTATTAATTTAAAAGGTATCGGTAAGAGAAAGAAGTCCCAGGGTGGCCTTGAAGTTGGTGTACCCCAGCTTATGGGTGGTTGGGGATGTTACACCTTTGGTTCGTGGCTAAGTTACCTCGGGAAAGCATGAAGCTTTGGTCAGCTGCGTGGACAAATTCTTCTTGTGCATAAAATGTTAGCGGGATCATGCTCCATGATGGTAGATATATTATTCGTATGCATTTCATGTCATATGAATAGTATACGATATCGAAAGTCGATTTGGTTGTTTTCCAATATTTGCTAAGTCTATCCTAGTGGTTATACGAGATCGGAAAAAGTTCGATTTGATTGTTATCATGATTTTTCTTGATGATCTGGTCCATGGGAGTACAGGGGATCACATTCATTTCTTCAATTGGGTTTTTCCTATATATTAATCCATTATGTAATGTAATTCTAATGATTGAACTATTGAATCGACATTGTAAAACACATGTGTGATTTGTTGATATATTTCATTTTAGTGCGACATGTATGGATTGATGAGACTGTTGTAGATTGGAAAAATTGTTTCTTAATATAAAGTAGAGTTATGGTCCATGGTGTTTTCATGATATTGTGATTGTAAGTAGATAAGCTCGTTGACCAGTTGGAAAGGGCTCACCAATCTAGAATGTGAAGCTAATTTGAATTTTATTTTAGTTAGTGTATTTTGAAATTTCGATTTGGTTATGTGTTGTAGAATTTAGATCATTTTATTAGCAATAGAGATATAGTGTTCTTTACATTTACATAAATGAAAACAATTGTTATTTCTCTCTTTTAATAGATACATTTAGTTGTTCACTTATATCTTTCAGATTGGGTTGACATATTGTATCCTACATTTATTTTGTGTTACTATAATTTAATGAAATTTGATTATCACAATCATCAGAATCTTTTTGAGAATTGAATCAATCACTATTTATAAGTACAGGAACACTTAAGGTGAAAGATTGTAATTTAATCCCCTTTGTGAGATTAGACTCAAATGACTGGTAATTGATTTTATTGTGGTCTTTAACACTCTACTCTGATTAAATAGATATGTCCAGGTAAATAACAATATCTTTCTTGAGTCATATCTACACAAAGATAAGACATTTGGATGTAATGTGCAGTGCTACCACAAGACTTGTTACACTTAACATATGAACCATGAATGCATGTGTAAATATTTATCATTAGTTTTTTGTCTTTGGTTTAACTTGCAGATTCTACTTCTTTCCTTTCTAACTAATAATCTCAAGATTGGATTAGTAGTATATTGCAAGAGTTTGACTAATTCTTTGTTGACCGATTTGAACATTAGATTGAATGTTACTCTGTCTCTGCATTCCATGTTTATTAAGTTAATATACAGTAATTAGAATTCATCGGTTTGATGAGTCAATCATTTCTTTGAGTGCAAGAATGTTTGGTTTCCAAGTGAAATATTGTAACACACACATCAATGAGACCCAAACTAATGAACTAATCCCTGGTCTTAGATTTGATTTCTGATTTTAAGTATTTTGATTCCTTTGTACAATGAAATCTTTAGTTTTCATCGATTGCACGAGATTCCATTAGAAACATACCTATGTGCAGATAACACATCTTGACATAGTATGTTGTGCCATTTTTCATCTTGAATATAGATCTATGAATGCAAGTTAATGTGTCTGAATTGCTTTCTGTGTGATTTGAATGTATTCTTTCTTTTTGGAGTGATACTTTTGGTAGATAGACTTCACCCTTTTCCCTGCACATATTGTGTTTACAGCTCACAATTTTATGCTCTAGATTGACAAATGAATGCAACAAGGTTTATTAAATGAAAATAAACGTCTTGACATTTTTGGCGCCATTATCAGGGAGTTGGTAAAAGGTAAACGGTAGAAAAATAGTTTTTTTTAGTTATTTATTTACATTTGATTTTTTATTACCTTGCAAATTTTGTGGAGGAAAGATGGTAACATGCAAAAGCGCCCTCGCTTCATAATTTCTGAAAGGATTCTAGCCTACCACATTTAATTTAGTGATTCTTTCCAAACCCTTTTCTATCATGTGGTTAACTAATAGTTAGGCCTAGATATAGAAAAGGTAGGTTCCTTAAGTCAACAAGTAAAATTATAGGTTATTTGTTTGGTAATACTAGGACCCCCCCTACTAATCTGGTTGAAAAATATACAAACATTTCTTCTCATGAAGAAGAAGGTTCTACACCAAAAGTGACCCTAGAGTTGATTGTACCACAATATGAAACTATTATTAAGAAGGTGCAGGAAGAAAAAGGAGAAATATTGAACAAAGGAGCTAAAGATAGCCAGATTGGTGAGCTAATTCCAAGTGTTGACCCAACATCAAGTCAGGATGTCATCCTATGACACATTACCAGTCTTTCTAGATTATCTCAAAACATGTTCATATTGCAGATTGAATATACAATGATAGAAGGAATACTATAGGCACACATCATGTATAATTTCATTATCTTCCAAAATCCAATTGTTGAGCCACCCTTCTCACTAAATTAAGGCACAAAACCAAAGCTAATTAAGTTCAACTTGTTTGGAAATATGGAAGATGAATAAGAAAGGAATGTAGAAGCAGAAGGAGAAACAACCCTTGGATTCCCCACCCTAAAATTGGAACCAAATGTGAATATGAAGAACATTCCTCCATCGGCCTTGCCAAATTTCTAAGGTACGATTATTGAAGATCCAGATGCCTTTTTGTTTGAATTTGAAATTCTTTGTCAAAGTTACACTTATGTGGATGATGTTCAGAAGTTAAATTAATTTCCTACAACCTTAAGAGATCCTTCTTTGAGATGGTTTATGGGGCTTGGGGAATATACTATTAGATCTTGGGAAGATATGAAAACCACTTTTCTTAAGAAATACAAAGATTACTGCAGAACTAGAGATTCATGAAATGATATCTTTAAGATGCAGCAACATGAAGAGGAAAGTCTTGAAGACTATGTTGACAGGTTCTTATACAACCTTCAAAATACTAAACAAAATACACTAAATGATGACACAATCAAAACTATTTTTCTAAAAGGAATACATGAAGAATATATTGAAATGCTTAATCTTATGGGTTATGGTGAAATTTCTCCCTTACCATTTGTAAAAATGTGTGATTTATGCAGGAGATATTAATAAAGTGGAGTTAAATATGATAAGAGAATGAAGGATACTTTTACAAAGGAAACGAAATATACTGCAGGAGCAGTCACAAGGATTGAATTAGACAATTTTTTAGAGAACTTTAAAACATATATTCTTGGTACTATTAGCTCACAACTAGATACATTAGAGATTAAAAAGAAATAAAAAGAAGTGAATGCTACCTTAACTATTTTTTGTTCTCAATGTAGGAAGAGGCATCCTTTAAGAGAGTGTCCACTAAATAAAATACAAATTTGTATTATTTTTGCAAATAACCATGACACAAAAATCCACCTCTCATTGTCGGGACTTCAAGCTATTTCTCAAGGAAATAATGGGACAATCGAGCCATATTTTCATTTTGCACAAAAGAGGCCTTCGAAACCACGAGCACAAGGTATGTCATATGATCCCTCATCACATTTTATGCATATTATAATTCTTATCTGGAATGTTGATATTCTCTAGCAGTCATGGCCCCAACAACCAACTCAAAACCATCCTTGGAAACAAAGATGGTGAGGTAATCCTTATAGGAATTTGGCCCCACAACAGTTTCCAATGCCCTATCCAACTTATCCATAGTATCCACAATATTCCTCACCTATGCCACCACCCTACCCTTCAATGCAAGCATAAATGAGTCCACTGCAACTAATAATTATTCAAATACCACATCAGTTACAGTTACCTACAAATCAAAACCCTCCTAGACCAACGCAATTACCTGCATTGTTGGTTCCCAACCCAAATAACAGAACAACACATCCTATATGTAATGCTAAGTTGTAGACCTTTCCAATTTATTTGATCACTTCCATACCATTGTAAGATATACACTTGAGATCTGGAAAGGTCCTTCATAAGAAAGATCATATCGTTGTCATTGAAGAAGAAATTGAAGCGGAGAAAACTCATGTCCAAATAACCAATGATGAACCACCTAAAGATAGGATTGTTCCCACTATATAGATATCCTCTAATTTACACTCAGATCAACCTTAGGCACCCAAAACTCCTCCCTACCTAGAGAAGCTCACCTTAGAAAAACTTGTGGTTTAGCTTGAATTTGATTTGGAAACATAACTAAGAAATGTTTGTGTGAAAAATCCATTATTGCAAGCAATAAAAGATGTACATATTTATGCAAAAACTACAATGGAATTATGTATTAAAAATAGTGTAAGAAAAAGAAAAGAGCCCCCCACATTTCAAGTTATAGGTCAATTAGTTAAATTAATGTCTGGAAAAACTTTCATGGAAAAGTATGTTGATCCCTAAAACCTTGTAGTCAATGTTTACATCAACAACGTTCCCATAGAAAACACTCTAATTGACCTGTGGGTTGCAATAAACGTTATGATTTTTATGACTATGGAAATCTTTTAATTGGATATTCTCCGACCTACACCCATAGTGCTTGAACTAGCTGATAGATCTTGAATTAAGCTTGTTGGTGTTTTAGATGATGTCATTGTAACCTTGGAATCACACGAACACCCCGTGGATTTCTTGGTTATTCAACCTAGGAGTACCATGGATGGACACCCCTTAATCCTCAGGAGACCTTGGCTAGATATAGTCCATGCCTTCATTGGATATAGATCCAAAGAAATGACTATATCCAATGGAACATCCATGAAGAAATGTATCTTATGTCAACTAGTAAAACCTATAGTTGAAAACTCCTTGTGGGTAAAGTATACTTATGAAGATGAATAAATTGCACAACCCCTCTTAACCATTTAAAAATATAGGGGGTTGAAAGAACAAACAAAAGATAATTTTTTTAACCAATTCCTCTCTACCACAGATTGTACGTAATATCATGAATCATATACTACATATGATCATGTTTTTAGTAGTGATTGTTAGGAAAATTGTGATATGAAATCATCACTTCTTATGTTTCCCATTAAAGAGAGCTCAGATCCTTATAGTGTTTCTATTGAAATAAGTCCAAGAAAGTTTTTAAACATCAATTCTAAGATTAACCAAAATAAACAAGAACAATTATTTCATGTGTTACAAGAACAATCTAGTGCATTTGCATGCGACTACAAAGACATGCATGTCATTCATCTCAATACCTACATACATCCTATTTACACTCAAGAAAGTGTTACACCTACTATACATCCACAACGCCGCATGAACCCTGCTTTGATAGATATTGTAAAAGAAGAACTACAAAATTTATTGAATTCCAACTTTATATATCCAATTTTTTATAGCAAGTGGGTCTCACCACTTGTGATTATACCTAAGAGAAATGGTAAATGGAGGATCTGTGTTGATTTACAGAAGTTGAATAAAGAAACCTTAAGAGATTATTTTCCACTGTCATTTATTGATCAGGTGTTGGACACTTTATCACGTGAACAATACTTTTCTTCTCTTGAATTTTTTAGCAAGTACAACCAAATTCAGATTGCACCAGAGGATCGGGAAAATACTACATCCACGTGCCCATGGGGGACATTTTCCTACATATTCCTACCATTTGGTTTATGCAATTCTCCCACTACATTCCAATGGGTAGTATTGGATTATTTATTTATTTAATTAATGAGTGTGTAGAAATATACATGGGTGACTTTTCTGTCTACAGTGATACTTTTAAATAAGCACTTGATAACCTAGAGAAATTTTTGATTAGATGTCGAGAAACTGACCTCGCTTTAAGAAATGAAAAGTTTCGAATGTTATCAATAGAGGGTATTGTTCTTGGTCATCACATTTCATGTGTGGGTATCAAAGTAGACCCATCCAAGATCAAATTCATCATGAGCCTCCCAGCACCATAATCAGAGAAGGAGGTAAGAATTTTTCTAGGTCATGTTGGCTATTATAGAAGGTTTATTGAAAATTTTACTAAAATAGCTACACCTATTTTCAAATTGATCATTAAAGATGTTGATTTTTCCTAGGACTGACACTGTCAAAATTCTTTTGCGGTTTTGAAGGAAAAACTATCTATGGCACTAGTACTAAGGGGGCAAATTTGGCCCCTTCCTTTTCATATTTTTATAGATGTTTTGGACAAAACACTCGAAGTTGTCTTAGGACAAAAGGAAAATCAACTATCTTATGCCATCTATTTTATAAGTAAAAATATGACACCAACTAAGTTAAAATACATTGTCACTAAGAAAGAATTTGTATCTATTGTGTATGCTATAAACAAGTTTAGACATTAGATAATAGGTTATGAATTCTTCATCCATACAGATCATTCCACCATTCAGTTTTTAATGAAAAAACCAATTACTAATGGTAGGATTACTAGATGGTTGTTATTATTACAATATTTTAATATCACTATTGTAGATAGACCCGAAAAAGAGAATCCGGTTGCATATTTTCTCTCCAGGATTCATAATGAAGGTAAAAACAACATTGTAGATGATAGTTTTCCTGACAAACATTTATTTGTTGTCTCTATTAACTCTCCATGGTTCGCAGACATAGAAAATTATTTGGCCACGAGGGAATTACCACATCACCTTTCTTCGCGAGAGAAGCAACAAATTGTGAAGCTTAGTGCTACCTACTCATGGGTCGGGGGAGACCTTTTTCATATTGGACCAGACCTAATCATTAGGATATGTGTATGGGAGGACGATACGTTCGATATCTTGCGAGTTTTTCATGACGAACCATGCATAGGCCACTTTTCTGACAAAAGGACTGCTTACAAAGTACTTCATCAGGGGTACTACTGGCTAACACTTTTTAAAGATGCTAAAAAGTATATTAGAATCTGTGACAGTTTCCAACGGATGGGAAGACCGATACAAGTTGAAGAGATGCCCTTGCAACCGCAAGTGATTATCGATCCCTTTGAGAAATGGGATTTGGACTTCATACGACCAATCTCTCAAGCATCACAAAAGAAAAGGTATATCTTATTTTGAATTGTTTACATCACTAAATGGGTAGAAACAAAATCTTTTAATCACGCTAGTGAAAAAATAGTTGTACATTTTCTTTTCGAGGATATTTTTACCCATTTTGGTGTCCCAAGAGATATTGTGGCAGATGAAGGAGCACAGTTCATGTCAAATTTGATGCATTCCATTATCCAACAATACCATATAAAGCACCACAAATCCTCCCCATACCACCTGCATGTTAATGGACAAGTAGAGTCCAACAAAATGTTATAGGTCATTTTTACCAAAATTGTACAGTTGCATCATAAGGATTGGGCAGATATACTTCCAAAGGCATTTTGGACCTATAGGACTGCATGGATAAGCACCATAGGATTTACACCTTACAAGCTAGTGCACATCAATCATGTTCTCCTTCCCATTGAGTTCTAAGTAAGAACCTTCAGAACAACCATACAGTTGGGTATAAACTTCTCAGATGCTCAGAAACAAAGAGTGGAACGGCTTAATGATTTGTATGAAATCCGATAGGATTTCATTCAACATACCATTCTTGTTCAATAACAACGAGCCAGGTGGCATGAAAAAATTATTAGAAAGAAGCACTTCAAACCAGGTGACTGGGCCCTCCTCTTTGACTCCAGATTCAAAAATTTCAAGGGTAAGCACACTACACGCAGGTTGGGGCCTTATGAGGTCAATATTGTCTTTGATAATGGCTTGGTGAGAATTAAGACAATTGATGAGGATCATATTTCTTTTGTGGTTAATGGTCATAGTTTGAGATTGTATCATAAACATATGTCCAAGGAAGAGTGTGTTCATGATATTTTGTAGCAGTCATAGATGGAGGTTGTGAGTAGGGAATCTCTTTCCCCCTCTTCGACGTCTACTTGAGTTTTTTTTTTGAATTTATGGATATGTGTGTGTGTGTATAATAAAAAAAATAATATTCAGTCTAGTTATAAAAACCAACTTGTTGGCGTAGCAAGACATGGGCTTGCTTGAAAACCATATTACTGGTGGGAAGGTCCACAATAAATTTTTGCATACATTTGTTGGCTCTACCTTTCATTATTCAAATCATTATGTTGTATTCTTGTGTTAGATGATGAGGGATTGATTAAGGCCCTCGTTATAACAAACCTTGTCCCATCTACTTCAACACGTTATCTAGGACTAAGGTTATATATCTTTGTAGTACCTAGAGGATTGCATGCATTAATGATAGGTTCTCTTGCTGAAGAAAGTGGGGAATCCTTAATGCCCCTTGTTTATCATATCTTGCAAGTGACTCGACTTCATCTCATCCATTCGTACCTAGCAAGACGTATTAGGGAACCTTGACACTCATTGACATTAATGGTGAGTAGTATCACATTGGTTAACGAAATTCATTATTATTTGGTAATCCAATGATTTATCTTTATGTTTAACTTCAGAAAAATCATTCACATAGATAGAATTGTGCCAGGATTTGGGTTTTGGTGAAGATTATTTGGTTTGTGATTCTCACAAAATTTTGCAATGTGTGAATAAAAGGGGATTGATATGCAGGGCAGTTAAAATAGATTAATTTCTTTAAAAAGAGGATTTTAACTATTTATTTGGTAGGTCTTTTGTTGAGGGATCAGATCTCTTCCTCGTTACAGAGCTTGAGGCACAATTATGTTTTGGCTCCCCACATCCTTGCTTCATTGTTCTCGTTGCAACTACATTTATTTTGTTTCCACAGTCCTTAGAACCATGATCTGATCTACTTTCAGTAGATAATTTACCTTTGTGGCAAACGCAGCCACCAACATTAGTTTATTATTACTTAGTTCCAATTTGGTTTCAACATTTCAACAATTAATAAGTTCATATTTCCTAAAAAATTTAAGTTTTAAAGAATGTATAAAGGTTGAATTTCACTCATCTATATTCAGAACAACATCAAGAAATCTCTATCAACAGTAGCATTAACTCTATCAGTTTTTGTTTTCTTCATTCAACAACATTGGTTGAGTTTTCAAATATTTTTGTCCATTCTAGTACAAGAACTGTATAGAGGGTACAGGAAGACATGTAAGTGCATTTTCTAGCATTTTTCATCATGTGAACATGTTTGGATGATGACAGCTTTTCAATTATCAATTTTTCAAGCAATCCATAGGTTTATTGGGTATCATATGCACTTCACATGCATCCTTGATAAGTTTAGAAATCCCACCATTTGTACCATGTTGAACAACAAATCTTCAGGATTAGTATGCTCATTTCAATGATATCTTTAGCTTCAAACTTTTCTGCACAATCTTAGACCCAACATGCATATATGTAAGTATTTATGACTAAGCAAATTCTGAGGTAAGTATGTTTTTAAATTATTTTTAATTTATTAAAGACAAGGGAATTTCATCATGCAACTCATCTTATGCTTGTCATTTCACCCTATGCTTTCATACGCTATCCTTCTATCCTATTTCTATATTACTTATTTTTCATCCACTCTAATTTTTTGTTTGTTCCCTCATATCCTAAGTTCCCCTACCCCTATCCTCATATCATATAGTTATATTCCATACTCCCTTACCATTACAATAGCATCCAAAATTATTTTACCTATATGACAGTATATACATATGATCCTGTTGGGCCCCAACAACTCCCCCTAATTTTTTACAAAATTTAAAGGGCCCACATTAGAATCTTGATAATTATAATGAGCTACAGAATCAACCTTTTCAAATAGTTTCATACATTGGCTTGCTTTGAGACAAACTTAAGACATTCACTATAGTATGGGACATTCATTACGAGAGTATATGTCAAAATTTAGAAACGAGCATAGAAATCTTAATTTAAACAAAAACATTAATTTTTATCAATTGTTTTCATTCGTTTAAATTATGATTATGTGTTCAATCTTTTGCTCATTAGCAAGTTTGACTATTTTGAATAATGGGTTCAATACTTCATGAAATAATATCTTGGTTGGTTTCTCATTTTCAAAATATCATTTGGTGGGATTAATTAATTAAATTCTTTTTTTCTTTTTTTTGCATTTCATTTCAAAATAAAAATAAAAATAAAAAATGAATTATCTATCATTTGTTTGATTTTGTGGAAACCCAATATTAATATTTTTCTCCTCTCCATCAACTTGAATCTTCTAGAATTTTAAGATCATACTTGAAAGGAAAATATAACCAATATTTGTTTACAACTTATAGTTAGCTTTTAGCTTAAATTCATTTTAATTTTATTGTTCTAGATTTTGTTTTATTCACAATTTTTAGGTTATTAATTTAAGTTTCTTTTGTTTCACATGTTTCTATTATCAGTTATTTGGTACGGATATGATCATGTCTTGATTTTATTATCTAAATACGTTCAATATGATTGATCCAAAAATAATATTGGATTGCTACAAATAAATTTATGAGCAGCAACAGATAAAATTTGGAAACGCGTCAAGAACAAATAGACGATTTTGCAAGACTGATTGCTGCCAAACAGTGAGGAATCTAAAGAAATGCTTGAAAACTCGTCTCCAAAATGGACCCATTTAGCTTACTAGTGAGAATGTTCCCAAACAAATGCATGATTTGAGAGATATTTGTGTCTCTTTACAAGGCAAATTTCAGGTGGCGGAAATTATTAGTGACACCCAGACTATTCATTCATTGTATAAATATATGAGAAAGTTCAGAGCCATAGAGATCCAAGAAATTGAGAGGAGGATTTTTATCCTTTCTCTTTTGTATATTATTTCTTTTGTAATTTTTTTTCTTTTCAAATGGAATAACCCATGGTTGGAATCTTTGGGAGAATGGACAAGTATTTTCAAAGAAGAATATGGAATTCTAGGTTGCTTAATGGCTTTTGTCCTGTGAGTAAAATGGTTTTATTTCCATTATAATATCTTCATATTCTTTGAATAATTGATTATGCATTGATTTAAATTAGTTTTAGTCTATTTTATCAATACATGGTTAATTACTATCATTTATATATTAATTTTTTCAATCTTTAAGATTCTATTATCTCAAAAGTTCTTCTTGGACCATATGATGAACATATTTTGTTGAAACTATATGAGAAAGCAGTTTACTCTGTGGCTTTCATCCTGTGTAGACTTTGCAATGTTTTTTCATTGTCTTTTCATGTAATTTATTGATGTGAAATGTTATTTGTGTCGAATTATCTTTAGTTAGTTCTGCACATAATATTTTATATCATGCTTTTCTTTATGTTGTTCATTATCTTTTGGTTTAGTTTATATCTGTGACCAATCATCTATTCAAGTATTTTGAGTTTACATTTGATGCTAGATATCTGGTACCACCATTCCTGAGAATTGAAATTTCTTTCATTTTCAATTATTAGACATTTCAAGGTCACAAGATATATAATTATTTGTCTTTATGTCGTTATAAACTCGCTCCAGAATATGAAACACTTCCTTGAATTTCTTCAGGAAGTATTATGTTTGTTTTTGTCATAGGTTTACACTTGACACAGGTTAAGAGGAGCTCATACAATACAGAGAGATGAATTTAGCTTAGTGTTGTTGGTCAGTCATAGGTTAGTAGGTGCATTGTTTTCTTTTATTCAGATTTGTTTATATATGAATGAGACGATGATTGAATTAATTAGCTTTGATTGTTTATGTGTCATTGTTTCAATTGTATTTTCTTAGTATTTATTAGTTTAAAATATTTAAACATATAATAATAAAAAAAAAAATTATGTTCTTACTTTATCTTATTTTGAAACATTATTATGAACA
Source organism: Picea sitchensis (assembly GCA_010110895.2). Classification (NCBI taxonomy): domain Eukaryota; kingdom Viridiplantae; phylum Streptophyta; class Pinopsida; order Pinales; family Pinaceae; genus Picea; species Picea sitchensis. The sequence continues at coordinate 168,035 of SNQJ01S0003074.1, forward strand.
TTCATTTTCGCAAGATTTCAAGTAAACCGTGTAAACTGTATATAGATTGTTTATAATCATTTGTATATTCATGTTTCTTTTTAATAAAAATTAGTAAGTAACATATCATTTGTTAGAATCATAGCTTTAGATTAGTTTATTTCTTTTACTGTTTTTAGGACTTTAGTTGGCTAACGGAGCCATTGAACCTGTCAGGTCATTTCATTCCAAATGGTTTGGGTTACTTAGACAACCTCAGTCCATATTTGACCTTCTAGTTGATGGTGTGTCATTTACACCCATCAACAGATCTGGAATATATTTGCAGAATGAAATGAATACAGATTATTATCAAAATATACTTAACACATAATAACAGATATACAGTAAAACTAGTTTCTATTCAATAAGGAAATAAGCTGAAACTGTAAAATGCAGCGGAAACAAGCTTGCTAGAATGGTGGTGGCTTATCTCTAAGAAGAAATGTGATGGTTGCGCTCATTCGCAAGAAGATGATTACAATGAGGCATCGAAGGCCTTTTTACAAGAAATAGGAATGTCAAAAACCCTAGACATCCAAAAAATCTAACCCTAGGAGACGAAGCGCCAAAAGTCATGTGGGCCCCGTTTGGGTAAGTTAGTACATCAACTTCTCGAGGTCGTAACTTTTGCATACGATCTTCAATTTAGGCGCACGATAGCCCGTTGGAAAGGTCTATCTGAGGTCTACACATTTTTTTGTTATCTTTAAAAGGCCATTCTGGCTATGGCGATCCCTAAAAAACATTGTTTAGGGCCTCAAAACGGCCACGCAAGTCAGGGACCCGAAAACTAGGGAAAAAACTACCAAAGTGGAAAAATACCAAAATGAGCTAGTTGGAATAGGTGGGAGGCCACCGAAATCCATATGGATCAATCCTCCCCCCTTAAGAAGAAATGTTCTCCATTGCGTTGATTTCCCCCATCAAATAAGGAAATTTCTATTGAATTTGGCCCTGGGTGAGCCACTTTCCTTTGTGCAGGAACTGCCCTGCTTTGACAACTCGATAAAAATGGATCCTTTGTTGGTGAGTGCCCTTGATCTATTTGTCCACAATTTGATCACTGGATTCCTATTGTATGCAGTTGGGGTTGAGCTTTGTTGGTGTCATTTATTTTGTTATCTCTGACGTGTCCAATAGTGGTGGGAAATACGATCGAAGGATATCCACGTTGAACATTGGGTGTAAGCTAAGGAAAAGAGGAATGTTGAGCTCGAAAGCATTATCACCCACAACCTTCATGATGGTGTACAGCTCATAACAGAGTGGGCGAAGCTTCTGATGGGGTCATGTAAGGTGTTTTTTCTAAAAGTGCAGCCAAACATTTTTGCCCATCTGAAACTAATGTGGCACCTGATGTTGATCATGGCATTGCTTGTACTTGTCATTGGACTTCTGTAGGATATCCCGAACCTATTGGCAGATGTGTTGGATCCGCTCAATGAACTAGGTGGCTTTGTAAACTTCAGTTGGAGCAGGATATGAGTCGATCGAGGTGACCGCAAGGGGTAGTGCAACATCTATGGGACCCAATGGTTGGAATCCCAACCCCACCTGAAAGGGGTTGTGGCCAGTTGAGATATGAAAGGCTCGGTTGTAGATATGTTGAACATAGGGGAGAATCTCATCCCATGTGTGAGGGTGTTTGGAATTATACATGTGTAGGATATGCACGATCATTCGATTTATGACCTCGGTTTGGCCATCTATCTGGGGGTGGAAGGTCATGGATTTGGTGAGCTTGGTGTCCAGTAGTGAACAGAGTCTTAACTAGAATGTGTTGAGAAATCGATTAACCTGATATGAGACAATGGTTTTTGGGATTCCAAAATTTACCCAGACTCGTTCAAAGAAGAGCTTGGCAATGTCCTCTTTTGTGATTCTCTTCTTACATGCGGCTAGAATCATCATCTCAGAAAAGCGATCCACAACCACAAAAAAAAAATTAATTGCCCCGCTTGGTGGGCAGGAGGCCTGACATGTAGTCCATTGACATTGATTCCCATGGCTTATCAGGAGAAGTAAGAGGGGTGTATAGGCCCTGTTTCTTAGTGGTAGGTTTGGCAATCGCGCAGGTAGTGCAGGACCTGATATACTTGTTGACCTCCTGTCAAAGTTTCGGCCAGTAGAAATATTTGAGCAGCATTGCCACTGTCTTTTCGACATCTAAGTGTCATGTCACCCGACTGTAGTGGGATTCCCATATCATCTTTGCTTGCTCACTTGATGGAACATAGATATGGCCTAGACGACATAGCAACCCGTCCTGAAGATGGAAATTAGCGACAACTGTGTTTGCGCCCAACATTTGGTAGGTGGTGGTGAAGTCTGGGTCTGTCTCATAGAGTTGGGGCCATCCATAGGTCTCATGGTCATAAGAGTCTATAACTGTGGTGAGTGATGTGACTAGTGGTCTGCTGAGGAAATCAGCGACGTGGTTGGTGCTTCCCATTTTATACTTGATGTTGTGGTGGAATTGCTACAAGTACGTGGACCACTTCTTATGGTGATCATTCTGCAATTTTTCTTGTGTCTTCATGAAATGCAATGGCTTATGATCAGTGTGGATGACTGTCTTCTTCCCAAGAATGCAATGTCTCCACTAGTGGCAGGATTTCACAATGGAGTACATTTCTTTGTCATAAGTAGGGTACTTATGGAAAACATATGATAGTGTCTCACTATGATAGGCCACGAGGTGGTCGTGCTAAGTGAGAACGACGCCCATAGAATAGTATGAAGCATCTGTCTCGATCTCAAAGGGTTGTTGCAGGTCTGGTAGTGAAAGTATTGTGGATGAGCACAATCAGTGCTTCAAATCATCAAACACTTGTTGTTGGGACCGGCCCCACACAAATTTCTCCTTACCACCACCCCTGGTTACTTGGCTGAGGGCCCATGCAATATGGGATAATCCCAACACGAACCTACGGTAGAAACTGGCAAGGCCCAAGAAGCTCTGAAGCTCAGTGAGTGTGGTTGGGGATGGCCAGTCACGGATGACTTGTATTCTAGTTGGATCCAAATGTACGCCATGTTGATAAACGATGTATCCCATATAATGAACCATGTCCATGCTGAAGGAGAATTTTTCCGAGTTGGCATAGAGTCGGTGTTGTCGCAGGGTGTGCAGAACCTGTTGAATATGTTGCAAGTTTTCTGCTCAAGTCTTGGTGTAAATGAGGATGTCATCCAGATACACCACTACAAAATTATTGGTGAATGGTCACAGGATATCTTCCATCATCCTCATGAAAGTGGTTGGATCATTTGTCAAACCAAAGGGCATGACAAACCATTCAAAAAGACCTTCCTTTTACTTGAAGGCGGTCTTCTATACATCTGTTTGTTCTATCAGGACCTGGTGGTAGCCAGACTTCAGATCAATCTTATTGAATTATTTGGCCCCCGTAAGATGACCAAGGAGGTTGTCGATTTGGGAAAATGGGTACCAGTTTCTGATTGTGATTTTATTTAGGGCCTAGTAATCAATGGAGAGTCACCATGTTCCATATATTTTTTGTACCAGCACAATTGGGCTCCCACAAAGTGATGAGATGGGATGGATGTGCCCCTTGTGGAGAAGTTCTTGGATCTGTCGCTTGATCTCCTCATTCTCTAATAGAGAGTGACGGTATATTGGCCCATTGGGTAGCGGTGCGCTGGGGATCGATGGGGTGCTTGACTTGACAGTGCAGAGGTGCCCCATTAGGTGAGGAGAAGATATATTAGTATTCTTCCATGAACTTATCCACTTGCTACTATTGTGTGGAGAGGTCGATCGTGAATACCCTGGATGTGGTTGTGATATTTCACTCATTCTGAGAGCGAATAACAAAGAAGAAAAACTTCCCTATCTGAGAGATGACCTTTCTTCATTGCTTGGCAGAGATCAAGGAAATAATACTGGGTGTGACTGCCTTGGGTATCCTATACAATTTTGTGTTCAAATTAATAATAACACTACGAGGCCTAGACTCATATACAACATGAAGTTTCCATAAATATGGTTGTCCCAAAATAAAATTACAAACTTTGAGAGGGACAACATCACACAATACCTCGTCTTTGAAGGGCTTGATGTTGTATGACAAGCGGCATTGTTGGCCGATGCAGATATCACTTCCTTGGCAGAGCCATTCGATGGTGTAGGGTTGTAGGTGCAGAGTTGTCGACAGGGCGAGTCGCTTGACAACCTCTGTTGATATGAGGTTCTTCTGGCTACCGTTATCAACGATGAAGTGTAGTGGGGTGCCCTTCACCCACATCTATGAATGAAAAAGGCACTCGCCTTCCTCTGGCTCATCTGGTTCACCGGGTTGGAGCTTGGTGGTAGCAACGGTAGCATTGGGTTTTTCATCAATGATTTGTCTACCCCTTTCTGGTTCTAAATCAAATTTGAAACCTGCATATGATTCAGAGGCTTTCACCTCAGCCACCAGTGATGGCTTCGAGTGTCAATCAGCAATGTTATGCCAGGGGCTCTTATGGAAGTCGCACCACTTCTCGGTATATTTCTTTGTCTTTCTAATGTCCTTATTTACTTATGGCCTAGACTAGTTGTCTTGAGCTTGTCCATATTTTCTATGTCCTTTTTTCTGTGGGTTGGGGCCGCCCTTTCCTGGATTTTACTGTGAGGGGTTCCTAGGCCCAAATTGTCGCATCTTTTGTTTGAGCTTCTACTCAATTTTGATGGTATATCAGTAGGCTACGCCCAAGGATGAGATGTCCAGAAACTCCATTTCATCCTGGATGTATCTATGTAGACCACCGCGATACTTGAGCACTAGATGTCACTCAAAATATTTTATACCCAGCTTGGTGTGCAAGGTATGGAAGATATTTGTGAACTCGAGCACCGCTTGGTCTCTTTCCTGCCGCAACGTGGTCCATTTTGTGTACAGGTCGTCATAACTTCCAAAAGGGTAGTATTGTTCCTTAAAATCATCCTTCAAGGACTCCTAGGTGACTGCGACTTTAAATAATGAGGGTACATCTGTTTCCTTTTGCTCACAGAAATTTTCCCGCCAATATTTGACATGGGGAACGACTTTGAGGAGCGCAAAAGTAATCTTTTCTCGAGAAGTTATGGACAGAGAAATACCCTTCTAGCAGATTCAACCATTTGTCTATGCCATCTTCGTCTATCTGAACTTCAAATATAGGAATTTTGAAGTTGATTTGTAACTTGAAGGGGGTGTAACCTACGTTTAAGGAATATGGATCGTCTGTTGGTAGCCCCCGAAGGATTTGTGCAAAGCTATCCATCATCTCGTTCCTCTGTTGCATTAGGGCTTCCTCGAGCAACATTTTGAAGGGATCTCCTATCTTATCGTCATTATTTTATTCTGCCATGAGAGGTCATTTGGGCATTCGATAACTTTTTTCCTCAAGAGAAACAAGATCGAGACCCAATTCTTTGTCCATTGACCTCGTTGGGGACATGCATTAAGAATGACAATGAGTAGACCGCTCTGATACCACTGATCCATAATATATTTGTAGAATGAAATGAATACATAATATTATCAAAAGATGCTTAACACAGAATAACACATATATGGTAAAATTGGTTTCTATTCAATAAGGAAATACGTTGAAACTGTAAAATGCAGCAAAAACAAGCTTGCTAGAATGGTGGTGACTTATCTCTGAGAAGAGATGTGACGGTTGCGCTCATTAGCAAGAAGATGATTACAATGAGGCTCTGAAGGCCTTTTTACAATAAACAAGAATGTCAAAAACCATAGACATCCAAAAAACCTAACCCTAGGATATGAAGCACCAAAAGTCATGTGGGCCCCGTTTGGGTAAGTTAGTACATCAACTTCCCAGGGTCGTAACTTTTGCATACGATCTTTGTTTTAAGCGCACGATAGCCCGTTGGAAAGGTCTATCTAAGGACTACACATTTTGTTGCAATCTATCAAAGTTCATTCTGGTTGTGGTGAGTCCTAAAATCTTTTCTTTAGGGCCTCAAAACGGCCCCGCAAGTCAGGGACCCAAAAACTAGGGAAAGAACTGCCAAACTAGAAAACTGCCAAAATGAGCTAGTTGGAATAGGTGGGAGGTCACCGAAATCCATCTAGATCAACATATTACCCATTAAATCCCTCACATTCTTGCACCTCTTTTCATGATGACATTCCAAGACTAATCATCCTATTATTACCCACTAAACTCTTCACATACAAGTTATGATTGTCCCCTTACAATATAGAAAAGGTCAATGGTTTCATGATTACCCATGAACTTGTATACAATCGATTATAGATTTTAGTGCCAAGATTCATTTGGAATCACTGAAGGAATTCCAAATGAGCATGCATGTATAATCGTATGGGCCCTTGGAAACTACTGATTTTTCAAGTTATTTCCCATTCAACCTTTCCTATCATAACTATGGAGTGTAAGAGTAGGTATTTCTCTCTGTTCAGTGAATTTGGTTGAAAATGGTGTTATATTGTCATGAGTTAATGTCTATGCATGCTCTTGAATCTCTTTTGGAGTACAATGCATGTCATGCAATGTTTAGGGCAGCGGGATGGCATAATTTTTTTGCTAAATTCCATGGCTTCAACAATCAGGTAACACTTTAGTTGACCAAGGGTTTCAATGGATGGGTAGCTCAAATAGGAGGTTTGGTAATAGAAGTATTAGAGAAAACAATGTCTCGTGCCATTGGCCTACCAAGGAAAGGGGAGAAATGGTTCAAAAAAAAACCTATGGAGCATGATACCTGTAATCAATTTTTGAAGCCGATATTCTAGAACATTGATTGAGATAAAGACCTACCTAGGGCCTGGATTAACGACATATGGTTGAAAACTTTAGTGATTCTACAAAAGTATTTGGCATGCGAAGGTCGTTATTCCCTTACCTTTTAGTACCATATCAAGATTTTGCTACATTTTCAGTCTGATGCACAACTGGATTTCCCTTATTACCTATGGAAAAGTCTATGCAAGATGTAAAACCAAGTAAAACGAAACAACAGGAATCCCCATAAAATTTGGTATCATCATTTCATGTTGAAAATGTTGATTGTAGAAAAGTTCTATGGTATAAACAATTCATGGGATAATTTTTTAAGTCAAAACATGTTTAATTCATGACATGATGAAGTAATAGTAGAGCACCATGTAGAATAAAGTACTGGTAATTTTAATAATGGTCTTGAGAAGACCTTGACTCCCCTGGAGCCGAGGGATGCATCTCTCATCTAAGAAAATCAAGAAAAAGGAAGTTTGTGAAACACATTCCAACAATCGATCCTTCATTCATACTACCTCTAGCTTGAATGGTTACTAGGAATATGATAAGGCAGATGAATGTGAAAAATGATCAGGTGATAGCCACTACTCATCAACAACATATAGCAATATCCAATTGTTTTATATAGTGAAGAGGAATATTCCAAAACAAGTGGAGATATCCTTAGAGATGTAAAGAAGCATAGGATAAAACCCCAAATCCTCCAAGTGTGTTACCTCCTAAATCACCTGACAGAGAACATGATGGACATGTCGAACTCGATGCAACACTAGTTGAATATCAACATGATGATATAACACATGTGGCATCCTCAAACTCTGTTTTTCACCCATCAATAGTCAAATTAAAGAGGAAGAATCAAGAAATCAAGAAATTGAAACAAGAGGTACATGATTTTACTATCTTGAATAGGTGTGTACAAGGGGAGAATGACCAATTAAAACACGAAGTCAAAAGATACAAGAAGTTGTACAAGAGGCTTATTGACTCCAGTCATCCATCATAGAGAAGACAAAGTGAAATGATAACCATAACAAAAGGGGGTCTCATTATTTTAATTAATGTTTTTGGGCTCTCCTAGAATTTGTAGGATGACTTCAGTTTTTGTTCAGTTTTTTGGATTCTCTTGCATGAGTACATGCAAGCACACAAGTGTGGGGGAGATGTTGGCATCCAATTTTTTCATAATTAATTGCCCCTTTTTCCACTATCATCCTACTTTTATACCTGGAACCAAGATATATTATGATAGATTTCTATGTTTCTAAGCCTAAAACCCTTATACAAGCATCTAGAGGTAAATGTTGCTTATTTTATTGCATTTCCTAAGTCTTTCATATATTGAAATGGACTTTTAAGCTAAGCTTACTAATGAAGAATTGTTTAAGTTTAGTTCATGTACCATTAGGTAACTTCTGGTACCTAAGCTTGTCGATTGGCATATATGTGCCCTCCCAAATGAAAAATGGCCACACGGGTTTTGAAGGCCAAGATGTCAGCATGGTGTGTGTCCCTTTGTTCGCGCCCAGGTTTCCTCAGGAAAGCATGAATCTTTGGTCAACTAGGTGGTCAACATCTTCTTGTGCACAAGTCATTAGCGAGATCATGCTCCATGATGGAAGAGATACTATTCATATGCATCTCATGTCATACAAATAGTATACGAGATCAAAATTCGATTTGGTTGTTTTCCAATATTTGCTAAGTCTGTCCCAATGGTTATATGAGATCAAAGAAAGTTCGATCTCATTATTAGCATGATTTTTCTTGATTCTCTGTTCTACGAGAGTATATGGGATCACATTCATTTCTTCAATTGGGTTTTTACTATATATTAATCCATTCTATAATGTAATGTTAACAATTGAACTATTGAATCGACATTGTAAAATACATGTGTAATTTGTTGATATCTTTCATTTTAGTGCAACATGTATGGATTGATGAGACTATTGTAGATTGGAAAAATCATTTCTTAATATAAAGTGGAGTTATGGTTCATGGTGTTTTCGTGATCTTGTGATTGTAAGTAGATAAGGTCTTTGACCAGTTGGAAAGGGCCCACCAATCTGGAATGTGAAGCTAATTTTTATTTTATTTTAGTTAGTGTTGTTTGCAATTTCGATTTGGTTATGTGTTGTAGCATTTAGATCATTTTATTAGCAATAGAATAGTAGTGTGTTTTACATTTTGATAAATGAAAACAATTGTTCTTTCTCTCTTTTGATAGATACATTTAGTTGTTCACTTATATCTTTCAGATTGCCTTGACATATTGTCTCATGCATTTATTTTATGCTACTGTAATTTAATGAACTTTTATTATTCCAGACATAAGAATATTTTTTAGAATGGAATCAATCATTTTTTACAAGAACGGGAACACTTAAGGTGAAATATTGTACTTCAATACCCTTTGTGAGATCGGACTCAAAAGACTGGTAACTGATTTTATTGTGATCTGTAACACTCTCCTATTATTAAATAGATATGTTCAGGTCAATAACAAGATCTTGATTGAGTCATATCTACACAAAGATAAGACATCTAGATATAATGTGCAGTGCTACCACATGACTTGTTACACTTAACATATGAAGCATGAATGCAGGTGTAAAGATTTATCATTAGTTATGTGTGTTTAATTTAACTTGCAAATTCTACTTCTTTTCTTTCTAGCTAATAAAATAAAGATTATATCAATAGTATATTTCCATAGTTTGACTAATGCTTTGTTGATTGATTTGAACATTAGCTTGAATGGTACTTTCTCTATGCATTCCATGTTTATTAAGTTAATCTACAGTAATTAGAATTCATTGGTTTGATGAGTCAATTATTTATTTGAGTGCAGGAATGCTTGGTTTCCAAGTGAAATGTTGCAACACACACCCATCAATGAGACCGGAACTAATGAACTAATCATTGGTCTTATATTTGATTTCTAATTTTAAGTATTGTGATTCTTTCATACACCGAAATCTCAAGTGTTCATTGATTTCACGAGATTCCATTAGAAACATACATATGCAGAGATAACACTTCTTGACATAGTATGTTGTGCTATTGTTCATCTTGATATATTTCTGTGAATACAAGTTAAGGTGTCTGAAATTTACATTTGGACTCCTTGAATTGCTTAATGTGTGATTTGAATGCATTCTTTATTTTTGGAGTGATACTTTTGGTAGATAGGCTTCACCCTTTTCCCTGCACATACTATGTTTACAACTCACAAGTCTACGTCCTGGATTGACACATGAATGAAAAAAGGTTTATTAAACAACAAATAAACAACCCAACACGGGGGAGCTTTCTACTAGGAGAAATACTTATGAATCTCATCCATTTTTTACACTGATGAGTACGATGATCCTCACAACAAATCTTGTAGGGGAACTTCTTCTTCTTCTTCTCCTTAGTGCATGCACCAGCATTGTTTTGGGATTGTTGGGTCCATGTTTCATTGGTGTAATTATTCTTCTTCCCTCCAAGTTGTTGAGGATTCTTCAATTGCATGGACTTCACTGAATTCATCTCAGAGGTTTGAACGAGGCACTTGGAAATTTGAGTGGTGGGTGCAACGGTTGGTGAGTTTGATGTGATATTCAATTGACCCAACTGGCCCACAAATGCACTAGAAATGGAACCTACCATGTCATCGGCATGTGGTATTGGTTTGGACTTGTGAGGTCTTTTTGATGGCTATACATCACATGGAATGATATCATATAGAGTGTCATATTGAGAGTAGATCAAATCTAAGTGTTGGGCACATAGAATGGTTTTCTCCTCAGTAACCACCCCTAACATTGCAACGTCCTTGGTGATGGGATGTAACAAAGACTTAGAGAAGAAATATATGAGGATTTGGTCAGGATTCTTGGCCTTGATTATCCTACGACATTGTCTCCACTTATGAATGTAATCAGAAATTTGGAAACTAAAAATGTGTTAAAAACACCATAGCCATGGCAATAAAAATGTCGTATGAAGCACGTGTACCATTTCACAACACTTCCATTCAAGGTTCTTTGGAAAAGACACAGTTGAATTCTATCATACATAAATGAGTTGGATGAGCACCATAGATGGTAAGTCATAATGTGCATGGAAGCATCTTCTCTCAGATTTCTGTAAAACTTTGGCATCTAAGTGTGTATGTTTTCACAGTAAGTCATAATTGTCATAAAAAAATTTGGAGCTAAACTTTGTAGACAATTTTGAAACTTTGGCATTTTAGATGTCAAATTAATATGGCTGGACAATCATAATGAGTTATGAAGAATGGGGTCGTTTTTATAATGCATCCAAGAAAGGAAACTACATGTTAGCAAATGGAATTTGGTAAAAAGACAAAAAATCTTCTGAACCAG
>SNQJ01S0003074.1:182342-195103 GCA_010110895.2 Picea sitchensis
CCATCAACTTGAATCTTCTAGAATTTTAAGATCATACTTGAAAGGAAAATATAACCAATATTTGTTTACAACTTATAGTTAGCTTTTAGCTTAAATTCATTTTAATTTTATTGTTCTAGATTTTGTTTTATTCACAATTTTTAAGTTATTAATTTAAGTTTCTTTTTGTTTCACATGTTTATATTATCAGTTATTTGGTACGGATCTGATCATCTCTTGATTTTATTATCTAAATACGTTCAATATGATTGATCCAAAAATAATATTGGATTGTTGCAAATAAATTTATGAGCAACAACAGATAAAATTTGGAAACGCGTCAAGAACAAGCAAACGATTTTGCGGGAATGATTGCTGCCAAACCGTGAGGACTCTGAAGAAACGCTTGAAAACCCCTCTCCAAAATGGACCCATTTAGCTTACTAGAGAGAATTTTCCCAAACAAATGCATGATTTGAGAGATATTTGTGTCTCTTTACAAGGCAAATTTCAGGTGGTGGAAATTATTAGTAACGCCCAGACTGTTCATTCATTGTATAAATATATGAGAAAGTTCAAAGCCATAGAGATCCAAGAAATTGAGAGGAGGATTTTTATCCTTTCTCTTTTGTATATTATTTCTTTTGTAAACTTTTTTCTTTTCAAATGGAATAACCCATGGTTGGAATCTTTGGGAGAATGGGCAAGTATTTTCAAAGAAGAATATGGAATTCTGGGTTGTTTAATGGCTTTTCTCCTGTGAGTAAAATGGTTTTATTTCCATTATAATATCTTCATATTCTTTGAAATATTGATTATGCATTGAATTAAATTAGTTTTAGTCTATTTTATCAATACATGGTTAATTACTATCATTTATATATTAATTTTTTCAATCTTTAAGATTCTATTATCTCAAGTTCTTCTTGGACCATATGATGAACATATTTTGTTGAAACTATATGAGAAAGCAGTTTACTCTTTGGCTTCCGTCCTATGTAGACTTTGCAGTGTTTTTTCATTGTCTTCTCATGTAATTTCTTGATGTGAAATGTTATCTGTGTCGAATTATCTTTAGTTAGTTCTGTACATAATATTTTATATCATGCTTTTATTTATGTTGTTCATTATTTTTTGGTTTAGTTTATATCCGTGACCGGTCATCTATTCAAGTATTTTGAGTTTACATCTGATGCTAGATATATGGTACCACCATTCCTGAGAATTGGAATTTCTTTCATTTTCAGTTATTAGACATTTCAAGGTCATAAGATATATAATTATTTGTCTTTTTGTCGTTATAAACTCGCTCCAGAATATGAAACACTTCCTTGAATTTCTTCAGGAAGTATTATGCTTGCTTTTGTCATAGGTTTACACTTGACACGGGTTAAGAGGAGCTCATACAATACAGAGAGATTAATTTAGCTTAGTGTTGTTGGTCAGTCAGAGGTTAGTAGGTGCATTGTTTTATTTTATTCATATTTGTTTATATATGAATGAGACGATGATTGCATTAATTAGCTTTGATTGTTTCTGTGTCATTGTTTCAATTGTATTTTCTTAGTATTTACTAGTTTAAAATATTTAAACATAAAAAATAAAAATAAAAGATTTATGTTCTTGCTTTATCTTATTTTGAAACATTATTATGAACATTCATTTTCGTAAGATTTCAAGTAAACCTTGTAAACTGTATATAGATTGCTTATAATCATTTGTATATTCATGTTTCTTTTTAATAAACATTAGTAAGATATCATTTGTTAGAATCATAGATTTAGATTTGTTTATTTCTTTTACTATTTTTAGGACTTAAGTTGGCTAACGGAGCCATTAAACCCATCAGGTCATTTCATTCCAAATGGATTGGGTTACTTAGACAACCTCGATCCAGATTTGACCTTCTAGTTGACGGTGTGTCATTTACGCCCGTCAACAGATCTGGAATATAGTTGCAGAATGAAATGAATATAGATTATTATAAAAATATACTTAACACATAATAACAGATATACAGTAAAACTAGTTTCTATTCAATAAGGAAATAAGCTGAAACTGTAAAATGCAGCGGAAAGAAGCTTGCTAGAATGGTGTTGGCTTATCTCTGAGAAGAAATGTGACAGTTGTGCTCATTCGCAAGAAGATGATTACAATGAGTCATCGAAGGCATTTTTACAATAAATAGGAATGTCAAAAACCATAGACATCCAAAAAACCTAACCCTAGGAGATGAAGCGTCAAAAGTCATGTGGGCCCCGTTTGGGTAAGTTAGTACATCAACTTCTTGGGGTCGTACCTTTTGCATACGATCTTTGTTTTAGGCGCACGATAGCCCGTTGGAAAGGTCTATCTGGGGACTACACAGTTTTTTTCTATCTATACAAGGTCATTCTGGCTATGGCGAGCCCTAAAAAACATTGTTTAGGGCCTCAAAATGGCCACGCAAGTCAGGGACCCGAAAACTAGGGAAAAACTGCCAAAGTGGAAAAATGCCAAAATGAGCTAATTGGAATAGGTGGGAGGCCACCAACATCCATATGGATCAATCCTCCCCCCTTAGGAAGAAATGTTCTCCATTGCATTGAGTTCCCCCATCAAATGAGGAAATTTCTACTGAATTTGGCTCCGGGTGAGCCACTTTCCTTGGTGCAGGAGCTGCCCTGCTTTGACAACTCGATAAAACTGGATCCTTTGCTAGTGAGTGCCCTTGATCTATTTGTCCACAATCTGATCATTGGATTTATGTTGTATGCAGTTGGGGTTGAGCTTTGTTGGTGTCATTTATTCTGCTATCTCTGACGTGTCCAATAGTGGTGGGAAATACGATCGAAGGATATCCACGTTGAACATTAGGTGTAAGCTAAGGAAAAGAGGAATGTTGAGCTCGAAAGCATTATCATCCATAGCCTTCATGATGGTGTACGGCTCATAACAGAGTGGGAAAATCTTCTGATGGGGTCATGTAAGGTGTTTTTTCTGCAAGTGCAGCCAAACTTTTTCACCCATCTAAAACTAATGTGGCACCTGATGTTGATCATGGCGTTGCTTGTACTTGTCATTGGACTTCTATAGGATATCCCAAACCTATTGACAGATGTGTTGGATCCTCTCAATGAACTGGGTGGCTTTGTAAACTTCAATTGGAGCAGGATATGAGTCGGTCAAGGTGACCGCAAGGGGTAGTGCAACATCTATGGGACTCAATGGTTGGAATCCCAACCCCAGTTGAAAGGGGTTGTGGCCAGTTGAGATATGAAAGGCTTGGTTGTAGTTATGTTGAACATAGGGGAGACTCTCATCCCACGTGTGAGGGTGCTTGGAATTATACATGTGTAGGATATGCACGATCATTCGATTTACGACCTCGGTTTGGCCATCTGTCTGGGGGTGGAAGGTTGTGGATTTGGTGAGCTAGGTGTCCATAAGTGAACAGGATCTTGACCAGAATTTTCTAAGAAATCAATTAGCATAATATGAGACAATGGTTTTTGGGATTCCAAAATGTACCCAGACTCGTTCAAAGAAGAGCTTAGCAGTGTCCTCTTTTGTGATTCTCTTCTTGCAGGCAGCCAGAATCGTCATCTTAGAAAAGTGATCCACAACCACAAAAACACAGTCATTGCCCCGCTTGGTGGGCAGGAGGCCTGACATGTAGTCCATTGACGTTTATTCCCATGGCCTATCAGGAGTAAGAAGAGGGGTGTACAGGCCCTGTTTCTTAGTGGTCGGTTTGGCAATCGCGCAGGTAGTGTAGGACCTGATATACTTGTTGACCTCCTGTCAAAGTTTCGGCCAGTAGAAATATTTATGCAGCATTGCCACTGTCTTTTCGATGTCTAAGTGTCATGTCACCCGACTATAGTGGGATTCCCATATCATCTTCGCTCTCTCACTTGATGGAACATAGATATAGCCCAGATGACATAGCAACCTGTCCTGAAGATAGAAATTAGCGACAATTGCATTTGCGCCCAACATTTGGTAGGTGGTGGTGAAGTCTGAGTCTGTCTCATAGAGTTGGGGCCATCTAAAGGTCTCATGGTCGCAAGATTCTAGCACCGTGGTGAGTGCTACGACTGGTGGTCTGTTGAGGAAATCAGTGACATGGTTGGTGCTTCCCGTTTTATACTTGATTTTGAGGTGGAATTGTTGCAAGTACATGGACCACTTCTTATGGTGATCATTCTACAATTTTTCTTGTGTCTTCATGAACTACAATGGCTTATGATCAGTGTGGATGATTGTCTCCTTCCCAAGAATGTAATGTCTCCACTGGCGGTATGCTTTCACAATGGAGTACATTTCTTTTTCATAAGTAGGGTACTTACGGAAAACATCTGATAGTGTCTCACTATGATAGGCCATAGGGTGGTCGTGCTAAGTGAGAATGATGTCCACAGCATAGTCTGGAGCATCTGTCTTGATCTCAAAGGGTTATTGCAAGTCTAGTAGTGAAGGTATTGGGGATGAGCACAATCAATGCTTCAAATCATCAAACGCTTGTTGTTGAGACCGGCCCCACACAAATTTCTCCTTACCACCACCCCTGGTTACTTGGCTGAGGGCCCATGCAATATGAGATAATCCCAACACGAACCTGTGGTAGAAATTGGCAAGGCCCAAGAATCTCTAAAGCTCAGTGAGTGTGGTTAGGGATGGCTAGTCACGGATGACTTGTATTCTAGTTGGATCCAAATGTACGCCATGTTGATAAATGATGTATCCCATATAATGAACCATGTCCATGCTGAAGGAGAATTTTTCCAAGTTGGCGTAGAGCCGGTGTTGCCGCAGGGTGTGCAGAACCTGTTAAATATGTTGCAAGTTTTATGCTCAAGTCTTGGTCTAAATGAGGATGTCATCTAGATACACCACTACAAAAGTATTGGTGAATGGTCACAGGATATCTTCCATCATCCTCATGAAAGTGGTTGGATCATTTGTCAAACCAAAGGGCATGACCAACCATTCAAAAATACCTTCCTTTGAATTGAAGGCGGTCTTCCATACATATGTTTGTTCTATCAGGACCTGGTGGTAGCCAGACTTCAGATCAATCTTATTGAAGTATTTGGCCCCCGTGAGATGATCAAGGAGTTCGTCGATTTGGGGAAACGGGTATCGGTTTCTGACTGTTATTTTATTTAGGGCCTAGTAATCAATGCAGAGTCGCCATGTTCCATATTTTTTTTGTACCAGCACAATTGGGCTCCCACGAGTTGATGAGATGGGACGGATGTGCCCCTTGTGGAGAAGTTCTTGGATCTGTCTCTTGATCTCCTCATTCTCTAATAGAGAGTGATGGTATATTGGCCCATTGGGCAGCGATGTGCTGGGGATCAGATCGATGGGGTGCTTGACTTGATAGTGCAGAGGTACCCCATTAGGTGAGGAGAAGATATATTAGTATTCTTCCACAAACTTATCCACTTGCTACTATTATGTGGAGAGGTCGACCACGAATACCCTGGATGTGGTTGCGATATTTTGCTCATTCTGAGAGAAAATAACGAAGAAGAAAAACTTCCCTATCTGAGAGATGACCTTTCTTTATTTCTTGGCAGAGATCAAGGAAATAGCATTGGGTGTGACTGCCTCGGGTATCCTATACAATTTCGTGTTCAAAGTAATAATAATACTGCGAGGCCTACACTCATTTACAACATAATGTTTCCATCAATATGGTTGTCCCAAAATAAAATTACAAACTTTGAGAGGGACAACATCACACAATACCTCGTCTTTGAAGGGCTTGATGTTGTATGACAAGTAACATTGTTGGCTGATGCAGATATCACTTCCTTGGCAGAGCCATTCGATGGTGTAGGGTTGCAGGTGCAGAGTTGTCGACAGGGCGAGTCGCTTGATAACCTCTGCTGAGATGAGGTTCTTCTAGCTACCGTTATCAATGATGAAGTGTAGCAGGGTGCCCTTCACCCACATCTGTGAATGAAAAAGGCACTTGCCTTCCTCTGGCTCATCTGGTTCACCGGGTTGGAGCTTGGTGGTAGCAACGATAGCACTGGGTTTTGCATCAATGATCTGTCTACCCCTTTCTAGTTCTGACTCAGATTCGAAACCCGCATATGATTCAGAGGCTTTCACCTCAGCCACCAGTGACTGCTTGGAGCGTCAATCAGCAGTGTTATGCCAGGGGCTCTTATGGAAGTCGCACCACTTCTCGGTATCTTTATTTGTCTTTCCGATGTCCTTATTTGCTTGTGGCCTGGACTAGTTGTCTTTAGCTTGTTCATATTTTCTATGTCCTTTTTTCTATGGGTTGGGGCTGCCCTTTCCTGGATTTTACTGTGAGGGGTTCCCAGGTCCAAATTGTCGCATCTTTTGTTTGAGCTTCTACTTGATTTTGACGGTATATCGGTAGGTCCCGCCCAAGGATGAGATGTCCAGAAAATCCATTTCATCCTGGATGTATCTATGTATACCACCGTGATACTTGAGCACCAGATGTCACTCAAAATATTTTATACCCAGCTTGGTGCGCAAGGTATGGAAGATATTTGTGAACTCGAGCACCGCTTGGTCTCTTTCCTGCCGCAGCGTGGTCCATTTTGTGTACAGGTCATCATAACTTCCAACAAGGTAGTATTGTTCCTTAAAAGCATCCTTGAAGGACTCCTAGGTGACTGCAACTTTAAATAATGAGGGTACATCTGTTTCCTTTTTCTCACAGAAATTTTCCCACCAATCTTTGACATGGGGGACGACTTTGAGGAGCGCAAAAGTAATCTTTTCTAGAGAAGTTATGGATAGAGAAATACCCTTCTAGCAGATTCAACCATTTGTCTACCGCATCTTCGTCTATCTGACCTTCAAATATAGGAATATCAAAGTTGATTTGTACCTTGAAAGGGGCAGCACCTACATTTGAGGAATATGGGTCGTCTGTTGGTAGCCCCCGAAGGATTTGCGCAAAACTATCCATCATCTCATTCCTCTGTTGCATGAGGGCTTCCTCGAGCAACATTTTGAAGGGATCTCCTGTCTTGTCGTCGTTATTTTCTTCTGCCATGAGAGGTCATTTGGTCGTTCGAGAACTTTTGTCCTCAAGAGAAACAAGATCGAGACCCAATTCTTTGTACACTGACCTCATTGGGGACATGCATTAAGAACGACAAGGAGTAGACCGCTCTGATACCACTGATCCATAATATATTTGCAGAACGAAATGAATACAGATTATTATCAAAAGATTCTTAACATAGAATAACACATATACAGTGAAATTGGTTTCTATTCAATAAGTAAATACGTTGAAACTGTAAAATGCAGCGAAAACAAGCTTGCTAGAATGGTGGCGACTTATCTCTAAGAAGAGATGTGACGGTTGTGCTCATTAGCAAGAAGATTATTACAATGAGGCTCTGAAGGCCTTTTTACAATAAATAGGAATGTCAAAAACCATAGACATCCAACAAACCTAACCCTAGGATATGAAGCACCAAAAGTCATGTGGGCCCCATTTGGGTAAGTTAGTACATCAACTTCCCAGGGTTGTAACTTTTGCATACGATCTTTGTTTTAGGTGCACGATAGGCAGTTGGAAAGGTCTATCTAAGGAATACACATTTTTTTGTAATCTATCAGAGGTCATTCTGCTTGTGGCGAGTCCTAAAAAACGTTTTTTAGGGCCTCAAAATGGCCCTGCAAGTCAGGGACCCAAAAACTAGGGAAAAAACTGCCAAAAGGAGCTAGTTGGAATAGGTGGGAGGTCACCAAAATCCATCTGGATCAACATGTTACCCATTAAATCCCTCACATTCTTGCACCTCTTTTCATGATGACATTCCATGACTAATCATCCTATTATTACCCACTAAACTCTCCACATACAAGTTATGATTGTCCCCTTACAATACAGAAAAGGTCAATGGTTTCATGATTACCCATGAACTTGTATACAATCGATTATAGATTTTAGTGCCAAGATTCATTTGGAATCACCGAAGGAATTCCAAATGAGCCTACATGTATAATTGTATAGGCCCTTGGAAACCACTGATTTTTCAAGTTATTTCCCATTCAACCTTTCCTATCATAACTATGGAGTGTAAGAGTACGTATTTCTCTCTGTTCAATGACTTTGGTTGAAAATGGTGTTATATTGTCATGAGTCAATGTCTATGCATGCTCTTGAAGCTCTTTCAAAATACAATGCATGTCATGCAATGTTTAGGGAAACGGGATGGCATAATTTTTTTGCTAAATTCCATGGTTTCAACAATCAGGTGACACTCTAGTTCTCCAGGGTTTTGATGGATGGGTAGCTAAAATAGGAGGTTTGGTAATAGAAGTATCAGAGAAAACAGTGTCTCATTCCATTGGCCTGCCAAGGAAAGGGGAGAAATGGTTAAAAAAAAAACCTATGGAGCATGACACCTGTAATCAATTTTTGAAGCCAATATTCTAGAACATTGATTGAGATAAAGACCTACC
The DNA here is from genome assembly GCA_010110895.2 of Picea sitchensis. Lineage (NCBI taxonomy): Eukaryota > Viridiplantae > Streptophyta > Pinopsida > Pinales > Pinaceae > Picea > Picea sitchensis. Next base: position 190,779 of record SNQJ01S0003074.1, read on the forward strand.
TAGGGCCTGGCTTAAGGACATATGGTTGAAACCTTTGATTATTCTAAAAAATTATTTGGCATGCGAAGGTCGTTATTCCCTTACCTTTCAGTACCATATCAAGATTTTGCTACATTTTCAGTCTGATGCACAACTGGATTTCCCTTATTACCTATGGAAAAGTCTGTGCAAGATGTAAAACCAAGTAAAATGAAACAACAAGAATCCCCATAAAATTTGGTATCATCATTTCATGTTGAAAATGTTGATTATAGAAAAGTTCTATGGTATAAACGATTCATGGGATAATTTTTTAAGTCAAAACATGTTTAATTCATGACATGATGAAGTAATAGTAGAGCACCACGTAGAATAAGGTACTAGTAATGTTAATAATGGTCTTGATGAAGACCTCGACTCCCCTGGAGTCGAGGGATGCATCTCTCATCTAATAAAATCAAGAAAAAGGAAGTTTGTGAAACACATTCCAACAATCGATCATTCATTCATACTACCTCTAGCTTGAAGGGTTACTAGGAATTTGATAAGGCAGATGAATGTGAAAAATGATCAGGTGATAGCCCCTACTCATCAACAACATATAGAAATATCCAATTGTTTTATATAGTGAAGAGGAATATTCCAGAACAAGTGGAGATATCCTTAAAGATGCAAAGAAGCAGAGGATAAAACCCCAAATCCTCCAAGTGTGTTACCTCCTAAATCACCTGACAGAGAACATGATGGACATGTCGAACTTGATGCAACACTAGTTGAATATAAACATGATGATCTAACACAGGTGGTATCCTCAAACTCTGTTGTTCACCCATCAATAGTCAAATTAAAGAGGAAGAATCAAGAAATCAAGAAATTGAAACAAGAGGTACATGATTTTACTATCTTGAATAGGTGTGTACAAGGGGAGAATGGAAAATTAAAACACGGAGTCAAAAGATACAAGAAGTTGCACAAGAGGCTTATTGACTCCAGTCAACCATCATAGAGAAGACAAAGTGAAATGATAACCATAACAAAAGGGGGTCTCATTATTTTAATTAATGTTTTTGGGCTCTCCTAGAATTTGTAGGATGACTTCAGTTTTTGTTCAGTTTTTTGGATCCTCTTGCATGAGTACATGCAAGCACACAAGTGTGGGGGAGATGTTGGCCTACAATTTTGTCATAATCAATTGCCCCTTTTTCCACTATCATTCTACTTTTATACCTGGAACCGAGCTACATTATGATAGATTTCTATGTTTCTAAGCCTAAAACCCTTCAACAAGCATCTAGAGGTAAATGTTGCTTATTTTATTGCATTTCCTAAGTCTTTCATAGATTGAAATGGACTTTTAAGATAACCTTACTAATGAAGAATTGTTTAAGTTCAGTTCATGTACCATTAGGTCACTTCTGGTACATAAGCTTGTCGATTGGCATATATGCGCCCTCCCAAATGAAAAATGGCCACACAAGTTTTGAAGGCCAAGATGTCAGCATGGTGTGTGTCCCTTTGTTCGCGCCCAGGTTTCCTCAGGAAAGCATGAATCTTTGGTCAACTAGGTGGTCAACATCTTCTTGTGCATAAGTCGTTAGTGAGATCATGCTCCATGATGGAAGAGATACTATTCATATGCATCTCATGTCATACAAATAGTATACGAGATCAAAAGTCGATTTGGTTGTTTTCCAATATTTGCTAAGTCTGTCCCGATGGTTATATGATATAAAAGAAAGTCTGATCTCATTATTAGCATGATTTTTCTTGATTCTCTGTTCTACAAGAGTATATGGGATCACATTCATTTCTTCAATTGGGTTTTTCCTATATATTAATGCATTCTATAATGTAATGTTAACAACTGAACTGTTGAATCGACATTGTAAAATACATGTGTAATTTGTTGATATCTTTCATTTTAGTGCAACATGTATGGATTGATGAGACTATTGTAGATTGGAAAAATAATTTCTTAATATAAAGTGGAGTTATGGTTCATGGTGTTTTCGTGATCTTGTGATTGTAAGTAGATAAGGTCATTGACCAGTTGGAAAGGGCCCACCAATCTAGAATATGAATCTATTTTTTATTTTATTTTAGTTAGTGTTGTTTGCAATTTCAATTTGGTTATGTGTTGTAGCATTTAGATCATTTTATTAGCAATAGAATTGTAGTGTGCTTTACATTTTGATAAATGAAAACAATTGTTCTTTCTCTCTCTTGATAGATACATTTAGTTGTTCACTTATATCTTTTAGATTGCCTTGACATATTGTCTCAAGCATTTATTTTATGCTACTGTAATTTAATGAACTTTTATTATTGCAGTCATTAGAATATTTTTTAGAATGGAATCAATCATTTTTTATAAGAACGGGAACACTTAAGGTGAAAGATTGTACTTCAATACCCTTTGTGAGATCGGACTCAAAAGACTGGTAACCGATTTTATTGTGATCTGTAACACTCTCCTATTATTAAATAGATATGTTCAGGTCAATAACAAGATCTTGATTGAGTCATATCTACACAAAGATAAGACATCTAGATATAATGTGCAGTGCTACCACATGACTTGTTACACTTAACATATGAAGCATGAATGTGGGTGTAAAGATTTATCATTAGTTATGTGTGTTTAATTTAACTTGCAAATTCTACTTCTTTTCTTTCTAGCTAATAAAATAAAGATTAGATCAATAGTATATTTCCATAGTTTGACTAATGCTTTGTTGATTGATTTGAACATTAGCTTGAATGGTACTTTGTCTATTCATTCCATGTTTATTAAGTTAATCTACAGTAATTAGAATTCATTGGTTTGATGAGTCAATTATTTATTTGAGTGCAGGAATGCTTGGTTTCCAAGTGAAATGTTGCAACACACACCCATCAATGAGACCAGAACTATTGAACTAATCATTGGTCTTAGATTTGATTTCTAATTTTAAGTATTATGATTCTTTCATACACAAAAATCTCAAGTGTTCATTGATTGCACGAGATTCGATTAGAAACATACACATGCGGAGATAACACTTCTTGACATAGTATGTTGTGTTATTGTTCATCTTGATATAGATCTGTGAATACAAGTTAAGGTGTCTGAAATTTACATTTGGATTCCTTGAATTTCTTTCTGTGTGATTTGAATGCATTCTTTATTTTTGGAGTGATACTTTTGGTAGATAGGCTTCAACCTTTTCCCTGCACATACTATGTTTACAACTCACAAGTCTACGTCCTGGATTGATAGATGAATGAAAAAAGGTTTATTAAACAACAAATAAACAACCCAACACGGGGGAGATTTCTACTAGGAGACATACTTATGAATCTCATCCATTTTTGACACTAATGAGTACGACGATCCTCACAACAAATCTTGTACGGGAACTTCTTCTTATTCTTCTCCTTAGTGCATGCACCAGCATTGTTTTGGGATTGTTGGGTCCATGTTTCATTGGTGTAATTATTCTTCTTCCCTCTAGGTTGTTGAGGATTCTTCAGTTGCATGGACTTCACTGAATTCATCTCAGGGGTTTGAAATAGGCGCTTAGTAATTTGAGTGGTGGGTGCAAGGGTTGGTGAGTTTGATGCGATATTCAATTGACCCAACTCGCCCACAAATGCAATAGAAATGGAACCTACCATGCCATCAGCATGTGGTCTTGGTTTGAACTTGTGAGGTCTTTTGAATGGATATACATCACTTGGAATGATATCATATAGAGTGTCATACTGAGAGTAGATCAAATCTAAGTGTTGGTCATGTAGAATGTCTTTCTCCTCGGTAACCACCCCTGACATTGCAACATCCTTGGTGATGGGAGATAACAAAGACTTAGAGAAGAAATCTATGAGGATTTGGTCAGGATTCTTGGCCTTGATTATCCTATGACATTGTCTCCACTTATGAATGTAATCAGAAATGTGGCAACTAAAAATGTGTTAAAAACGCCATAGCCATGGCAATAAAGATGTTGTATGAAGCACGTGTACCATTTCACAACACTTCCATTCAAGGTTCTTTGGAAAATACATAGTTGAATTCTATCATACATAAATGAGTTGGATGAGAACCATAGATGGTAAGTCATAATGTGTGTGGAAGCATATTCTCTCGGATTTCTGTAAAACTTTGGCATCTAAGTGTGTATGTTTTCACAGTAAGTCATAATTGTCATAAAAAAATTTGGAGCTAAACTTTGTACACAATTTTGAAACTTTGGCATTTCAGATGTTAATTTAATATGGTTGGACAATCATAATGAGTTATGAAGAATGGGGTCATTTTTCTAATGCATCCAAGAAAGGACACTACATGTTAGCAAATGGATTTT
>SNQJ01S0003074.1:202106-226082 GCA_010110895.2 Picea sitchensis
TAGATTGGATCATACAATTAGCCATTTCTTTTAATGTGTGGTTCTTTCTCTCAACAACACCATTTTTTTGTGGTGTATATGGAACATTGTGTTGCATTTGGATGCCCTATGTAGTGCAATAACTTGTATAATTATTGTTCACATATTCGCCTCCATTATTTATTCTTAACTTTTGAATTTGATGTACAAATTGTTTTTCTACAAGGGCCTTGTAGGCCAGAAACTTGTCAAAAAAATTTCTCTTAAGTTTTAAGAAGTAAACCCAAGTACGTCTGGAAAATTCATCAAAGAAAGTTAAGAAATACTTGCACCCAGAAAAATAAGGAGAAGAAAGTGGACCACACAAGTCACTGTGAACAAGCTACAAAAGGCCTAAGGCATGCCAAGAGGTATGTTTGTCAAAATTGCCCCCATTATGTTTGTCGAGAACACAACTGACATAAACACCATCTATGTATGAAACAAGAGGAAGACTAGTCACCATCTATTGATTACATATTTGCTGCAATAGGCGATAGATTATATGACCAAACCGCTCATGCCAAAGTTTTCTCAAGTCATTGTTATGAGCAACAAAAACTGATGGAAAAGATGATGACCCAAAGTTATCAAACCTATACAACCTAGTAATATCATCAACAATTACAAGAACATGTTGAGGATCATTTATATCCTTGATTGCAACTTGGTGAGGTGAAAACTCTATGGTTTTACTTTCACCTGAATGGGTGATTTGATATACTGATAGAAGGTTACAGGAAAGACTTGGAACACATAATACATCATTGAAATGACCATTATCTACCTGAATTATTCTAGATCCTACAACACTAAGAGATCTATCATAACCAACAAATATTTTATTGATGTTACATTCATTTAGAGTAGAAAATATGGCTTTCTCCTTAGCCATGTGATAAGATTCTCCAGAATCAATAAGCTAATCATCAGAAGAAGAAGCGGAACTTGCATTGAAGGAGAAAACAGAAGAAGAAAGTGCATCTCCATGAGAAGAAGAAGAAGAAGTAGAATCAATATTGATGTTGTGCATCTTCATCGTTGCTTCTAAAGCTGCCATGTTGTTGAAACATTTGGACTCATCATGACCATATTTCCCACAAAAGTTGCAATTTCTATCAATATTCTTATTTTTAGATTTTTCTCCTTTGTCACCATTAGGAGATGAAGTTGTCTGAGTGGGTTTGGGACCCTTGTTTTGATTCTTGTTGTGGCGAGGATGATGCTTCTTGGTATTCTTGGGTTTATCTTTCTATTGGGATACTAAGGCTTTGTTGGAGGTACCTGTAGTGTTGATCACACCAAGTTGTACAAGCTTATCTTGATCTCTAATCAAAGCATCACAAAAAGACTCAAGAGTGGGTTTTTGATAAGCTTTCCCTAGAGCCTCTCTCATGGAATAAAAGGTAGATACAAACATATAATATGCACGACCTAGCTTGAAATAGTAATATAGATGCAATGCTCTTCCTCTAGCTTTATGTTACACTCTTCACATAAAATTCTAAGTGTTTTAAACTTAGATAGATAGTCTTCAATGCAAGAAAAATCATTTGCACTTAAAGTCAATATCTAACTTTATAACTGATGTGCTCGAATAATATTGTGTTTACCAAACACATGTTCAAGTTTTTCCCAAGCATCATTAGGGTCATCAATTTCTTGAAGGTGGAATCTTAAATCAGGAGAGAAGGACATTCTGATCAGTCCACATTATTTGTCATTACTATTGCCCCATTTGACTTTCTTTTCATCGTTAGTGGGTTATTTTTCCTTTCCCAAGCTAATCAGGTATAGGCCTTTACTTCTTAATAAATCCTCCATATGGGATTTCCATTGGAAGTAGTTGGTGTTGGCAAGCAAAATATCACTGGAAGAAGTCATATTAAATATGCCGATAATATGGATTTAAAAACTAAAACTAATGATCTGGATGGAAATATCTCGAAAAATTAGGCAGTTAAAAAAAAAAACAGCATTGAAAACGGACTTCGGATGTGAAAGTTATGCCCTTTTGAAAAAAGGCATAAATGGTAACCAAAGAGCCACGTGGCAAGTAAAAGTTGGTCCACGTGGTGAAACCCCTCCAAATAACCTCACTTTTACAAATAAGTTGTTTTATGAAATCACCCACTTTTATAAAAAGAAGCGGGGATCACGTTTACAATGAAGTTACTTTATAAAATAAAGTTGCATGCAAAATAAATAAATTTAAAATAAAATATTAAAGCTAATAGTGATTCACTTTTATACTTGAAGTGAAATACACTTTACAATGGATGCATGAACGTTTTCAAAAAAAAGTAACAAAAAAGAGACTTGAACTCAAGACCTCTTACTTAATAAGGCAATTTTTAACCAAATGAGCTAGCAAAACATATTGTATTGTTTAGAAGGAAGATTGGGGTGGTTGTTGTTGTTGTCGTTGGCCTTGTAAAGCGTGCTAAAAAAAAACTCTTTTCACATAAGAAAATTTGTTCGCTTCTCGATGATAACAAAGGTTAGATCTTGGTCAATTTACTCGGAAAATGCACATTTTTCTATCTGTTTATAATTTGTTGAGATCACACAGGGCATGGGGAAAAGAGAATATGTAGATCTAAAAGAGTAGAAACCCAGAAACAAACAATACAAAAATGAAACAATACTCTGCAAAAGTTTAAAAAGGGCATATTCAAGCTTTATACTTCCGGATTTCACTAAAATTGTTGTATCTTGGGCAAATGGAAACCTTTCGATGAAACGAAAAGCATTCCTAACTCAAACGAGCTCTCTCTATGCAATGAAACAATCCTATCAACCCAAAAATATATGGAAATGGTAGAAACCAGAGATGAGGAAACTCGACTTCACGATCTCGATCTACAATGAGAGCGGGTCTTCAAACAGCCTTTGATACCATGTTCGACAAAACAGGTATTCCAACAGAGGACGAACACCTTCAGTAACCACTCAGACAACCAGATCAAAGATCAACATGCCGATATTTTGACGTGGTAAAACCCCTATGGGGAAACATCCACGGCCCCAGTCAACATGGCCACTTGGAACAATTCATTAATGCAAAAGAAAAAGATTACGGAGAGATTTTACGAGAGTTTCTCACAATCAATCATCGGAAAATGACCCTTCATGCTCTTTAAATACAGATCATGGACCAATCGGGTGTTAAGGCACATATCAATGTAGTCATTAAGATCGAGGAGAATATGAACTGTCGGATCACTCTATGTCAGGAACATATCATGACCGTTGGATTTCCTAACTACAAATGCATACTAATGCATACTAAAGAAACACACTTTTACCTAACGACACATTAGACCAAGTAGATCTTAACTAACTCCTAAGTGTCTAAATATCCTAACAAAATACACCCTATGGATAGGTGAGAACTCCCTCAGATCTTTCTGTGATCTGAGACAGACTACATGATAGAAAATAACAAGTTTTCCACTAGTTCTATTAGATTTGTTCTTATTTATGCTAGGAGATAGAATGGCATACATGATTACCGACAGTTGTCCTTGCGTATTCATGAATGATGCAGCTCCATCTCCTACAACCTACTTCCTTCTCACAATGAGACAACAAATACCCAACTCTAACCTCTTCAAGCATGAGGAATTACAAATTTGATTAGGGTGTGTAGCAATTATTCTTCATTTTTCAACCATAATTAGGCTAGACCTCTAGGGTTTAGTTGGTTTTTCATACTCAAAAATATTTCTTGTTGTCATTTATTGCATTGCTAATTGAATTTTCGGTCCTCTGTGGCTTAATGTATTGCAGTGTTAGGGTTGTTATGTGCCCTTTTATATTTCAAAAAATAAGTATTCATAAAACCCTAGTTTAACTCGCATTTTTAGCCCTAGTTTTATTGCATGTTTACCTATTTAAAGGGTTTGTTTATTGCTACTATTTTGACTTGACATGTTGTTGAAGATTGCCATCTTTCACACAAGTTTTTCATAGCCATATATTTTTCTCTTATTTTTAGTGTTCGGGGTACCCTCTTGACCTATTGTAACTTGCTAAATATCACAAATTGTCTTTGATACTTCTCACACACAAATCTAGAAATTGCTTGATTGAACCACCTTATACTCACCTTGAAAACTTTGATTTAGTGGTGGTCTATTTGAGTAACTAATATAGGAGATTGTAGAATTGATCCCATCTTGCTATAGGATTCCTTGAGGTTACAAGGGAAGCCTCTCTTGTGTTGGATTTCATCCTTCACTAAAACGAGAGAAGTGATTACTAAGGTGACAATGGTAACACTGTCATGTTACACTTGTCTTAGCCCTTGTGAAAAGCTTTGCACAAAAGTGTTAAATTTTGTAATAACATTTTGGTGTTGTTGTTGGGGACAATTAAATTATTCTCCTTGTATTGTAACTTCAAATGCACTTGTTTTAATTATATGCCGATGAGAGAATTCAAAGTGAAAACATTGCAAAATTACCGGGCAAAATTAACACTATTACACAATATGTCAAATTTGGTGCTCTCAACTTCCATATGTGTCAAATTTCTTTTGCATTCAATGATACCTCCTCGTGGAGAGGAATACAAAGAAGATTTATTTTTCAACATTCTCCTTATCCCCAAAGTCCTCGCTTCCTACATCATTGCCATAATAATGATGGAAATTATGCTTTATCCATATATATATAACATTCTTTACATAGACCATAGTATAAAGCCCTCCATCACAACCTATGTTTTTATATTATTTTAATTTTATTTTTTACCTCTAAAAAGCTTAAGTCAATCTTTATCATAAAATTCTATACTTTTTTTTTTCCACAGGAAAGTTTCTCATTTATATTCATCAGTATATAAACATTTTACATAGCAGCTATTACAAAATCCATCCCGGAGATTCAACAGGGTTTGATCACAAGACCTCCTCCCAACACTTGGAGAAAGGTAACGTCTAACCATCTGAGCTGATAAAATTCTATACTTACCTAAGTCAAGCCTTAAGGAGTCATATACTTGGATCAAAATTAAATTATAACATCGTCGTGGCAAAGTTTTAAACTATGTTATTTATTTAAAAGTGATTATGGAATTTTCACTTGTGATATCCTTATTGGTATTGGGTGTTTTAAAAAATGGTTTACATATAGAAATTAAATCCGCGATACCATAAGTGGTATCAGGTACCGAGACTTTTGCGCAGGTTAAAGTATGTGTACTTCAAAGTCCCAAGATGAATGATAACCGTCAGATCTGAGAAGGCGTGCACAACTAGATTGTAAGTTTAGAGAGCTGTAGAAGAGTTTCAGTTAGTTAATTATTTTTGTTAGTTCGAGAAGGTATGAAGAAATTTTTAGAGCCATGATTATTGTGTTTCGTTTTTTGTTCCTTTTTTTTGTGTGTTTGTGCTAGAGTTTATACAATCGTAGTTGTAAAGAACTCGCCCCTTCTTCCTTTAAAGTGGTATCAAAGCATGAGGTTAGAGAAGAATCCTGCAGAGTCCCAGATGAGACCGCAGAACACCCAAAAAAAAAAATTGCGTGAAGAGGTTTCAGGGCAGAGACAAGATAGTCATTCTGATTCATTGTGGGCCAAGCGCTGTGTCCTCAAGATATAATTGTCGCTCGGTGGGAAGAGGGAGAGCCACCGATTCTAAGGTAGCGGCCGCCATTTTTCCCAAACCTTGGCCGCCATTTTTCCCAAACCCTAGCCGCCAATTCTGAGGAAGTGGATTCAACAGAGCATTCCGGATTTGGTCTCGACCAGAGTTGAACAAATTTTGATTTTGTATCAAATCTCTTTGTGTTTTCAAAATTTATGGTGTATTTTTCAAAATTTATCGTGGATCAATTTCAAGTGCGTTTGTTGATCTTTTGGGGAATTATGCCAATTGTGTAGAAGGTAATCCGTAAATCCGTTATTTAAATTAAAAGAAAGTTATTTTTCTAATATTCTATGAGAAGGGAAATCATGGAGTACTTTTTCTTTATCTTAATTTTGATAATTTTAAAGGATGCTGTGAGACTTTTAAATATTTCAGTTTTAATAATATTAAAGAAGGTTCATGAAAAATTTATTGGGGGCATCCATAAAGTAATAAAAAGTAGTTAGTTAGTTTGTTTTTTTTTTTTTAGGTTCATGAAAAATTTATTGGGGGCATCCATAAAGTAATAAAAGTGTTAGTTAGTTTGTTTTTTTTTTTTTTTTTTGTTTTAGTTAAAAAAAAAAAAAAAAAAAAAACCAAGAATAAATTTTTATTTGTACAATTCCCCAGTAAAATTTAAAAAAAAAAATTGGTATTTGGTTTAAAGGTATTAAGAAAAAAACATGGCTTCAAGCAATAGCCTTGCACAACCACACATCGAGATTCTCACAGGTGTATAAGAAGTTTGGATTATGTACTCTTTTAAAAGATACATTTTTCAATATAGTGTACATTGGGGATTGACATTTTATGGTGAATTTTAATTATCAATATAGATTTGTGGAGCGATTCTCATTTGCCACCACCTCCTAGATTATATGGTAAAAGTTATGATTTTGGGGCTATTAAGATGATAATAAGACTACGTACAGAAGATTTATGGGATATTGTGTTGAATGGGTTTGAAGAACCCTCAAATCAAGCAACCTATGAAGTCATGATTTAAGATCAGAAGGATCAACGCATAGAAAATAAGAAGAATGACGCAACATCCTTCTCTTTCACTCAACAATGCTTGGATGAGAGATTTTTTCCCAAAATTGCAACAACAACCAGATCCAAAGAGGCTTGGGATATTATGGAGATGACATGCAGTGAAAGGGGGAGCAACATCAATCAACATCAAGCTAAGTTACAGAGCATTGCAATTGTTGATGAAGTGACTGTTGTAACAGAAGAAATAGAAGAATTTGATATTTTAGAAATAATTGAAAAAACTATGGAAGAACCCAACAAGATATGGAGACTACAGTTGTCTTGAAAATTGCAGAGAAATTTGTTGATGAAATTGGAGATGAAAAATGTGACTTTGTACGAGATGTAGAGCATGAGCATGGTAAAGAAAGTGAAGCTCATTGTTTAGATACACATATGGGTGATGAAATTGAATTTGAAGATGAAAATGAAACTACCTTTGTAGCAATAGCAAAATGTGAGGATAATCTAGTAATGGAAGTTGTTGAAGACATAAATGAGGCTACAGAGAATGGTGAATTCTATGTTGAATTAGCATTTCTTGAGGAGTGGCTTGCAAAGCCCAAACATGATGGAGATGAAAGTGGTTATGGAAAAGTTGTCATAATTGCAGCAAAAGAAGAAAAATCTTGTAGAGCATAGAGAGTACAAGCTACACCAGCATGAAGTAAAGAAGATAAATCGATTTTTTTTGTTAATTTGAAGTGTTGTAAGCCTAGCTTAGACTTAGACCAACAGGCCATCATGTTATGAATTTTGTAAGGCCTATAGAGGCAGTGTCGATTGTCAAGTTATCATGGTTAGTGTTAGAATTGTTAGCGCTCGTAATTAAGGGGGAGCGTTGAAATATGATAATTAATCTCATTAGCCATTTTTTTAGAGTTATAAGATTAGAGAGTTGTAGAAAAGTTTCAATTAGTTGTAATTAGTTGAAGAAAGCTCTAGAAGAGTTGAGTTCTCAATTTTTTATTATTAGTAAATTGTGTGTATTTAACTCTCTCTCGATAAACAATGAAGGAATAAAGTTTTAGAGACACAACTATTGTGTTTCGTTCTGCGTTTTGTTTTTGTGTGTTTATGCAAGAGTTTATACAACCGTAGTTGTAAGGAATTGACCCTTTCCTCCTTCAAACAAGAAAAAGATATAAATCAACATTGTTTAAACATTCTAAGTTTTGACATTTTTCATCAAAATCCAGCAAGTTAAATTCGAGCAAAATCACATTTTTTTGTTGTTTAAATTGCATTTATGAATACATAAATGGATTCAAAATCCTAAAAAACCCTAGGTACTAGACTTAACCACTCAAATATGTAGATCCAACAATTTCTAACCGAATTTCATGCAAAATTAGGCAAAATTAATCGAATAGCCAAAACGTAGAATGATATTAGCCCGTATACATTATGCTCGATGCAAAGGGAAATGCGAAGATATGTGACTTCATCTTTAGAATGTTGCCCCAACAACTTAGAGTGGATACGACCTATGGAAGCCCATATTATGCGATGCACCAACAACTTATAGCAGGCGTGTTTCTCAATACGACCTATGGAAGCCCAGATGGTGCCCGAGGTGATTGCTAACAGAGGATACGATGGTATTTATGTTGATGTTTGGTCATGTTGGCTGCCCTTCGACAAAAACAATGTAGATATTGAGAAAAAACAATATCATAGGCACAACAAGATAACTGCAAAGACCAACAACCTTCTACAAAGGAGAGAATGATCTATTAGATCTGCTTGCTTGATTACAATGAAGAGCTCCTATATTTATAATAGGCTAAGAGGAGACAACATTGATGGAGGTAGATGGATAACTCACTCATTGAAGTAATAATACAAGGAGATGGTTGGGCAATTTACCCACTCTTGTGATAAGTCAAAGAAGCATATGGTGGTTGTGCACAAACAAATAAGAAAGATGGCATGTCCTACCTGTCCTAAGTAAAATTATACATCAACCCCCCCCCCATAAGTGCAACTTAGAAAACTAAAAAATATGGATCCTGGCTACTAGGCCTACTAAGGTACCCAATACAAACTCTCATAAGTGGAGAAAAGGAGAAAACCCGTAGGAAAAAACTCCTCCCCTAAAGAGAGAAAACACCATAAAGAAGTAAAGGTAGAAGGTCTCAAGATAACCCCCTAGAGACAACCTCCTTCACCCCAAGCATTGATCGTAGCTAAAGAAAGCGAGGTGATTCCAAAGGTTTAGTGAAGAAGTCAGCAACTTGTGCTTCATTAGGCAAATACTCCAGGCTGAGAAAACCATCATGGATGAGTTGGCGAATGAAGTGCATGTGGATCTCAATGTGTTTGGTCCGTTGATGTTCCACTGGATTGTGAGAAATGTGTATGGCATTCTGATTATCGAACCAAAGAGTGGTGGGATGATCTTGTTGAATGACAAACTCTTTCAGTGGATGTCGAAGCCAAAGAACATCCTGACTAGCAAGAATTGCAACATGATACTCAGCTTCCACGGAGGATAAAGCAATTGCATATTTTTGTTTGCAAGACCATGTAATAGGTGCGGAGCCAAGGCAATAGACAGAGCCAGATGTGGACTTTCGATCATCAATCAAACCAGCCCAATCAGAGTCATTGAAGCCCACAAGTTGAGAAGCACCAGAAGAGTATTGAATGCTAAAATTGGTAATACCTTGAATGTACCTCAGAATGCACTTTGCTTCCTTCCAGTGACTCTCATGACGATCTTGAGAGAACCGAGAGACAAGTCCTACTACAAAAGATATGTCAGGATGTGTATGAGTCAGATACAAAAAAATCCCAACCATTTGTCGATACAACGAAGGATTAACACGTGGTGAGGAGCAACTGGCAGAAAGGGTAACTTCTAACTGAAATGGAGTAAGGGTAGGTTTACAATCAACCATGCCAAAGCGTTGAAGTAATCAAGTGCATACTTCTGCTGAAAAATGAAGATTCCTTCAGAAGACTGAAGAACCTGTAGACCAAGAAAATCATGTAAAAGTCTCAGATCTGTCATATCAAATTGTCCCATCAATGCTTGTTGAATACTCTGAATCATAGATGAAGAACTCCCTACGAGAATTAAATCATCCACATACAGAACCAAAATCAAGAGATCAGTACCCTGCTTCTGAGTGTAAACTGTAGGATCAGAATGACAACGATCAAACTGAGAAGAAATTAGAAAATTATCCATCTTCTCATACCAATGTCAAGGAGCTTGTTTGATACCATACAAAGAACATCAGAGCCTACAAACAAGAGAAAAATCTTGCACAAAACCAGGAAGTTGCTCCATGTATATTTCCTCATTAAAATCACCATGCAGAAAGGTGCTCTTTGCATCCATTTGGTAGATTGACCAGCCTTGGGAAGCAGCAAGTGAAATCACAAGGCATATAGAATTCATCTTGGAAATAGGGGCAAATGTATCAAAGTAATCAATCCCTTCAACTTGTGAAAATCCCTTGGCCACAAGACGTGCCTTGTGCTTGTCAACAGAGCCATCTACTACATATTTGGTCCTATAGACCTATTTAGAACGAACTAGCTTTCGTCCCTTTGGAAGAGAGACGAGATCCCATGTTTGATTCTTAATTAATGAGGAATACTCCTATGTCATGGCAGCATCCCATTCAGGTATGCCAATAGAGTCAAAAAATTGGTGTGGATCATTTGAGATAGTATGAATAAAACAAGAGACACCTATTTTTTGTGACTTAATAGGGGAAGAGGTTGAGGAAGAATAATTGAAATCAGTTTCTCATAGCCATACATGTCAGGCCTCTTTCTCTCATGAAATCTCCTCTTGAGATGCAGTTCTTGATCAAGGTGTTCATGTTCAGGATGTTCATGCTCTGTTGGTACAGATGGCAGATTTTCTTCTGGTCAATGTTGATGTTGAACTTCAAAAGGGTCATCATCATCTTCTAAAGAAAAATTGTCAACTTGTTCAACACCATTTTCTGCATGACGATCTGAAGATGGAGAAGTATTTGATGTGGGGTTGAAGCCTTCATCAAAACAAAAAGCTCATCAAAAGAATACTTCTTTAGTAATAGGTTCAAATAACCTATATGTTTTCATGTCCTCACAATAACCAATGAATATCAGTGGTTGGATTTTCTTCTCCATAGTTTTGTGTTTTTCAATTGGAATCAAGGCCCATGTTGGACTGCCAATTACTCTAAAAGTAGAGACATCGGGCTTAGCATGGCTCCAAGATTCCTCTGGAGTCTTATGCAGTATTGCCCGATGAGGCACCCTATTATGAATGTAATTTGCACATTTTATTGCTTCAGCCCAGAAAGAAGGTGCCATGTTTTTGGATTGAATCATATAGTTTGTCATTTCTTTCAGTGTTCGGTTCTTTCTTTTGGAAACACCATTTTGTTGAGGATTGTAGGGAACAGTGAGATGATGTTGAATTCCATGTTCTCTACAAAAAAATTGTGAATTCCTGGTTGACATACTCCCCCCCACCCCCCATTATCTGTGTGTAGTTTCTTGATAGAAAGAGATGATTGCTTCTCAACAAAAGCCTTGAAGTTCTTAAAAGTATCAAATACCTCACTCTTGTACTTAAGAAAGTACACCCATGAGCGACATGAGAAGTCACCAATGAAGGTGAGTTCATACTTAGCTCCTAAAAATTAGTGAGTTGGAAATTACATGAGATCATTATGTACCAACTCAAGAGGTGTTGTAGCATGCCATGCTTTTCCTTTAGGAAAAGGATCTTGATGTTGTTTTTCAAGGACACAACCTGGAAAAAATCCATCAGTATAAGAAACTTTAGGAAGACCAAGCACCGATTTATTTGTGCTCAATTGTTGCAAATATATGTAGTTGAGATGTCCAAATCTTTCATGCCAAATCATACTCAAAGGATCGGCATGTGCAATGAAAGAGGAACTGAAGGAAGACTCAAAAGAAGCAAAATTATACAGTTGAGAACTATGATCTACTTTTCGAGATGCAACAACAATGTATGTATTTTGTAGTTCTCGAATGATTACAACATTAGGATAAAACTCTATTGTTTTCCCATTACTAGAATGACAAATCAGATAGATAGAGAGAAGATTTGCAGAGATATCAGGAATAAGAAGAACATCATTAATACACCCTTTATCTAACTGCATTGTGCCGGATCCAAAAACATCCAGTTGTGTAGAGTCTCCAACTGCAATATGTGAAATGTTACATTCAGATGTAGAAGCCAACAACTCATGAGAATGAGTCATGTGGTATGAAGCACCAAAATCAAGTATCCAGCTATCTGAATATGCATACAAGGCTTGAGCTAATAAAGCATATCCTTTACCAGTAGAAGAAGGTTTGGGCACTGAAATCTTATGTTGCCTCATGGATTCATTCAAAGATTCAAGTTTCAACCAACATTTAGATTCTACATGCCCAAGTCCGCCACAAAAACTACAGGTGTCATTTGACTTCTTCTTCCTTGTCTTGGAGGAAGACTCACCAGTCTTGGAAGATGGAGGAAAAGGCTTTGTTTTCTACTGAGGCTTGGAGGTAGACTCACCAGCTTGAGCATAATCTTTCTTTTTCTTATACTGAGTCTTGTGCTTAGTTTTGGAGGTATGAGCCATAAGAGCCTTATTATTAGAGCCAGTAAAAAGCATCTAATTGAGTAAGCTTAGATTTGTCTCTAGTAAGATGCTCACAGAAAATCTCAAACGAAGGAATTTTAAACTCACTTCCCAGTGCATCCATAGTAGAATAAAATGCAGAATAAAATACTTGATAAGGACTTTTTAGCTTGGATAAAATCAAGAAGATGCACGCTTCATCTGATTTTTTTTTTCCACACCCTTTTAGTTGTGCCACCAGTAACCTGAATTTAGTAAGATAGCCTTCAACGGATGCATGCTCATCCGGTACTAGTGATGACAACTCTATTTCCAATTGTAGGGCTTGAAATTCATTGACTTTTCCAAATAAGGAAGCCAACTTGTCCCAACTTGCTTTCAAAGTTTTACAATCAA
Source organism: Picea sitchensis (assembly GCA_010110895.2). NCBI lineage: Eukaryota > Viridiplantae > Streptophyta > Pinopsida > Pinales > Pinaceae > Picea > Picea sitchensis. The sequence goes on from SNQJ01S0003074.1 coordinate 214,800, forward strand.
CTATGTGGAACAACAAGCTATCTGACACATGAAAACCAATGAGGCCCATTGCTTCATCAAGTTTATTTTGATAGGAGAACCTCTCGATTTCCTTGGTGAACACAGGTTGAGCCTTGGCTAACATCTGCCATAGCCTTTTTTATTGCAACAACTGTTGCATATTAAGTTTCCATGTATGATAGTTATGGGGAGTTAGGAGCTCAACAGTCCTTATACTGAGTCTTGTGCTTAGTTTTGGAGGTATGAGCCACAAGAGCCTTATTATTAGAGCCAGAAAAAAGCATCTAATTGAGTAAGCTTAGATTCTTCTCTAGTAAGACGCTCACATAAAATCTCAAACGAAGGAATTTTAAACTCACTTACCAGTGCATCCATAGTAGAATAAAATGCAAAGGAAAATACTTGATAAGGACATTTTAGCTTGGATAAAATCAAGAAGATGCACGCTTCATCTGATTTTGTTTTTCCAAACCCTTTTAGTTGCGTCACCAGTAACCTGAATTGGGTAAGATAGCCTTCAACGGATGCATGCTCATCCAGTACTAGTGATGACAACTCTGTTTCCAATTGTAGGGTTTGAAATTCGTTGAATTTTCCAAATAAGGAAGCCAACTTGTCCCAACTTGCTTTCAAAGTTTTACAATCAACTATGTGGAATAACAAGCTATCTGACACATGCAAACCAATGAGGCCCATGGCTTCATCAAGTTTATTTTGATAAGAGAACCTCTCGATTTCCTTGGTGAACACAAGTTGAGCCTCGGTTAACATCTACCAGAGCCTTTTTTATTGCAACAACTGTTGCATATTAAGTTTCCATGTATGATAGTTATGGGGAGTTAGGAGCTCAATGGTCCAGCTCAACGGTCCTTAACTCCTCCATTTACAATAGATAATACAAAGAGAACAAAGATATGACTGTATAATCCAAAAGAAAATTGGAATCCCAAACCCTAAACAAAGAGCTCAAGATATTTTCAATAGCTCACACATAACACAGGATGTGGCTTGGCTACAAATAAAAAGGGAGACTAGTTTTTCACTTTTGTCCTAATAACTAAATAAAATCTGCTCTGTGAAAAGGAGATAGCATACCAATATCTCTGAAGATGGAGATACTCAACACCTCCTTCGTCCACTGGTTTCAAAACCTCGACTTTGGCCAAGACAACCCTGCCTCCTCTCGATGTGCTCAGAGATCAGGCAATGGCTTGGTTGTAAGTGCGTGTGGCATAGATTTGAAGATCAAACACCCTCTCAAGCCCACAATACAAAGTGTTGATGGATCTCATAGCATTCTTGGTCAAGAAATGCATCATTGGTCATCGAAAGAATAAACCCTTCGTCCTTTGTTTCCTCACAATTCGTGAGGCCGCTGAGAATAGAGGCTCGTTGGACGAGCTAGGCGCTTTTCCAAACGAACTGGATGTGCTGGGCGTTTGTTGGATGAGTTGGGTGAGTTGTTGGGTTGATTGGGCGATTTGTTGTTCGAGCTGGGCGTGTGGTTGGAATGGCTAGGCGAGTTGGGCATGTTGTTGGACTGGCTAGGCGAGTTGTTGGTCGAGTTGTGCATTTGTGTTGAGCCCAATATGGGTTAAAGAAACATCTATCCCTCCTTTCCCCTCTACGGATCCACTTGAGGGATTTTGCAACCTCAATTATGTCGTTTTCCTTACATACATGCAGTTGAATGCAAGAGAAGGGTGATAGATCGTTTCACTCGTATTCCATTAGGCGATGTGTTCGATCTGTTGTCTTCGAATGAAGCAAGACGATCATAAATTGTGGGAGCTACTCGATGTAATAAGATTGTGTGCATGTGCGGGACAGGACTCTTGGATCTTGGATGGACAAAAAACCGGTTAGCTAATTTGCAATGGGGTGTCTCCTGTCGATCTGGGATGAGGCGTATTTGCTGCCAATAGACAGAAAAATTAGGCTATTATCACAAATGAGATGGAAGAGATGGATTAAAACATAAGGGCGTTGGATTGAGCAGATAAATTTCCTTGAACAAAGACGACAAGTTTAGGAGAAAGGGATTGGTTGGAAAAAGAACCAACCCCTTTCAAACCCTAACAAGAAACGATCGTGAAAATTAATTAGCGTGAAGATCTCTCAAACAAATATGAGAAGGAGTTTTGTAGAAATTGATCTAATACCATGTAGATATTGACAAAAAAACAATATCATAGGCACAACAAGATAACTGTAAATACCAGCAACCTTCTACAAAGGAGAGAATGATCTATTACATCTTTTTTATTGATTACAATGAAAAACTTCTATATTTATAATAGGATGAGAGGAGACAACATTGATGGAGATAGATGAATAACTCATTGGTGTGATGTTTGTGGGTGATTCCATTATGGGGAACGAGTAAAAGTTTCTAATTTGCATGCGAGGAGAAGCGATTCTGAACAAGAGTCAAATTTATTAAATGGAAATCCCATCATAGTGCACAATGGATTTTTGTCCTTCAGATTTTTAGATTACAATTGTACAGTAGATTATTAAGGGGACAATTTCTAGTTTTCTAGGGACACCTGCCTAGAGAATATCCTCCTGAGGTTCGAAGTTCGAACCACGTTGAAAGTCGATGTCGTGGAATATACTTCACATATTTCGTGGTCTAATAGAGATGTACTCATCTTCAACACAATACAACATTCTTCACATCTCTAAGCCCATTAATGCACCCACCAGCCAACATATATAGTAGCAATTTTCCATAGATAATCCCCTCATTGCAATCAGTATCTCACATATCAATTTCCTACTAGATTCGTCTCACACATCAAACCATAATATAACGCATTTGGTTCGGTACAGAGCCATCTCTTGAGGGTGTGAGACCGAGAAAGATTCGTGTTGCTCTATATAGGATGTGTTTTGTATCACTTCATCTCTCACTGGTAGACATAGAAGAGCGGAAGACATGGGATTTCCATCAATTAAAAAAATGGTCAATTGCTCTCTATCTATACTTTAGCTACTGATATTACCTTTGTTTATGCTTTAGTTACCTTTGCTTATGTATTTGCTAATGTATCTGGGTATGCTATTAACTATGACAATACAATAAGAAATAGTTGTTATTACCAGGACGGAAAGACTATGGACATAAAGATGGATGTCAAAACTGCACTCCATAGAGCAATGGAGATATGGACTCAATGGATCCAAATATACAACCATGAGCCTTGTAAATAAATTACATCCTCGATAAAGGGAAATTCTAGATCTTTATTCATTTGGCTACAAAAAGAGGATCAATAAACAAATAATTTCCTCTTTTTTTTTAAATCACTGAATTCCTATTTAATCCATATTCATATATAAAGGCTAGAAGATCAATCCTCTAACATACATTTACACATGTTGAAACCTATCATTTTTGGATAGGATGTTGATAAATTACATTGTTAAATATGTATTTCGCTCCTTCGTCACCTTCCATTATTTTTAGGAGTACTTTCCATATTTCCCTATATATATGATTGGTGGGTAAAGAGGATACAAATTGTTACACAAAAACTTCACACACTATATTTTTTATCTTCAAACTTGGTACAATTATATAGTGTTTTATGACATTCAACTAATTCTAAATTTGGAGAGAGAGGTTGAGAGAATCTCTCAACAATCTCCAACAATCCAACAAACTCCTAATTAATCATTATTTCTAACACCCTCCCTTAATGATTACATTATAGAAACCAATATTTTTTAATTCTGATTTCTGTTTGGTTTGGTCTTCATCGACGCATATTTGTAGGATCAAAGATTCTTGACTACCCCAAAAAATAGTCTCGATACTAAATCATCCTATTGACATACTTCCATGTAACAAATAGAAAACAAACTATGTATTTTTCAGTTATCTAGGAAAGTAGTCTGGATACTAGATGTATTTAGGAATCAATCTTGCAAAGTGACCTTTTACACACTCTCACAAACACACGAAAGTAACCAGTAAATGTTGTTCTTGGCGCATCGAAATACAACAAGATCCACCAGCATATAACAGATTGTGGACATAATCACATCAATGATATGTTCTCGAGGAATTAAAGAATGTCAAGAACCACTAACTTATATTATGTTACTCAGTTTAATTAATTGGTTCTTCATTTGATCTATGCACACTAAATAAAACAAAAAATTTCACACAAATCCCTTCAGTGATTTTAAATTACACACACACACATTCACAACACACATTTCGCTGAGATGATATGATCTGTGGATCTCTTCAATCGATGGCTCTTTTAATTTGATAGTTGTCCATATCTAAAAATGACAATAGAAATTGGCCACACTACATTAGCTTCTCGTGCCTGGATCACAAATCCATTTTAATGACCAAATTCACATCCCTCTAGTTGTTGATGAGCAGTCCTACAATTGCACTTGATCTCGCCTTGTATGATCATCTAAAGAATCATTCAATGCACAACATGTCAAGCTCTAACAACAACAAGTCCATTCTCTTGCAAAGTGATATCTAGTCTTCCACAACTATGGCTCCTCTTGCACAACGACGATCATTCCCCTTCGATCCATTGAAATAGTGGCTTCAACTAGGAAACAATCCTCTCTGTGGCAACACTACAAGCATAATACGTCTCTACAAGATTTGTGGGTCTGACCTTCCACAAGATCTCCTTTTCGCGGGTACACAACTAGAATTACCTCAACTTTCTCAAAAAACACTTCCACGTGTTGTCCAATCTTCTGTTGCAGCAAATCAAACCCCATGTGATGGATAACAGTGATGAGCACAAGTTGCGGAATGTTGTTTTATAGATTCTGACCAAGCTTCATCAGAAATAAATCCTCAAAGGCACGTAGAAAACTTTACATCAAACACACTCTTAGCAACCACTCACAAAACACAAAGAAAATTCAGAAATTCACCTACGCTACATATGTACATAGGATCAGCTCACAATCTCTCACATATTTCTGGCACTCCCATGAGGGAACTAATCGCAGCCAAGATCTGATACCAAGTCAATAAATGAAATTGCACACATGATTGCACACACAAAAACTCCACACACTATATTTTTTATCTTCAAACTTGGTACAATTATATAGTATCTATGAGATCCAACTGATTCCAAATTTGGAGAGGGATGTTGAGAGAATCTCTCAACAATCTCCAACAACCCAACAAACCCAAAACAAACTCCTAATTAATCATTATTTCTAACATAGACTGGTATAGATGTGGCCTATGTCCATTGATTTTAGGTGAATATTCATTTGATTAATTCACTATAAATTCCCTCTTGTATCATTGTTACAAAGTCTCTCTATTATTAATTTCAGTGTCTTATTATGTGGTTCTCTAACCTTTTTTTGGAACCTCAAATCAATATTTTGTTTATTTGGATTTCTAATAAATAATGTAATTTACTCGGGGCAAGGATCTACCTACGAATCGATAGATTACCTTTAGGATGAAACAATCTTCCAACAGTTTTGCTCTAAATTACTTGAAATCAAGCAAAGAATTAAATTCATGAAAGTTGAAATATTTTAAATTAAAATATTATGATACATGATTTAGAAGGTGTCCATCTCAGTAACTATACATTAAATGTGCAAAATATTTTAGGTTTTAATTGTTCATAGTCATATTAAGGTGCGATAACACCTGATGATATGTGACACGTTTCTTGGTGTCATGCCTTACATCTATGTAGAGATATTTTGATGGGACATCAACTAACAACATCATTAAATATACCTTTTACGCCTTTGTCACCTTCCATTGTGATTGCAATTTCTCTCCATATTTCTTGTATGTGATCTGTGAGCAAAGAGGCTACGCACTAACATAGACATGGCCTATGTCCAATGGTATTAGGTGGGTATTCATCTATGTTGTAGAGTCTCTCTATTATTAATTTCAATATTTTATTTTGTGGTTTCTTATCTTTGTTTAGAATCTCAAATGAGGGTTTTGTTGTTTTTTATTTATTTATGATAAATAGTGTAATAACATGGGAGTTTTAGAAGAAATTTTTTCTTTATTACCCTTTTATTTGTTTGGTGATCTTTGGTAATGTGAATTTATGTTGGTTTTAGTTTTCACAATGTGCATTCTAACAGTTTGATTTCACAAATATGAAGTTGTATTCACTTTACACCTACAAATAATCAAGAGCATCTTCAATCAAGATGATGCCAAACAATGCTATGATCCTCAAACAATGCCAAATAAAGTTGAAATTCTCAAATAATGCCAAATTCCTACAAGTGCAAGGTGAACTTGAGTGCATGAATCACCAAATAACACAGATTGTTAGCAAACACTTCACTGAAGCACCCTTCAACACTGATCTTGAAGAATCCTCCAACACTGTTGGCATATCGACACTCAAAATATGTGCGTCATCATGTCGGAACATTGACAAACGTGGTAGAGTCCATAAAAAATATCGCTCATGGCCAACTTGGCCTTAGATGAAACCCCTTGATAAATCACCATCAATTCAAAAACTCTCAACCTATAAGAAAGACAATACGACAAAATAGTATGTAATTGATGAATCCATTTGTCCTTCTAATCTTTGGATATCTAATGAGCATTTAGAACCGGGGATAGTTTAATCCTTTGATGAAGTATGGAATATATGCAATGAGATTCATATTTCTTAAGGGGCTAGCCAAAACACCAACTCAAATCTCTCCAAAAGGGCATAGGATTTCCAATGTTCAATTTATACAACTAAGACTCCACAATAAGCCCACATATTTCCATAATTGAAGGATAATTAGAAGAAAGGATACCATACTCTTGAGCAAGAGCAAACCACTCCTTCCAACAACAAGAGATCGAATCCTACAAATCACCCCAAATAAAGATGACCTTCCTACTCAATCTACGAGATGAAACCTAAGGCAACGCTACCACACATGAATCCTAAATTATCCAACTCTAGATGTGACAGAAAGATAAATCCCAACTAGCCCCACTGCCCTCTCACTTCCAATGAACCAAACTAGAAACTTCCTTCCAGATGGCCCAAATTCTTCGAAATATAAGAGAGCTAGACACTTGAAAGAGATGAGGATATGAGATGATATTGCATATTCCAAAAGTCCCTTGAACTCTACCTAAATGTTTTGTTGAAAGCATACAATACCAAAATAATATCTACCAAGGAGTTGAACCCTTAAGACACCAAACCACTCACTTGGATACCAGGATACTCCCCTAGGTAGAAACATCAATCAACACAAGACCCCCCTCATCCTTGGGCATGGTGTAAACATCTCATGGCACCAAGGACAACCTCCACCATACTTGGCCCACATATAAGATCTCAAAATTTGCTCAGATGTCAAAATTGAGCCCTACTATGAAACTAATAAGACACATAATAAATATGAGATGTATGAATAATACGACCAACAACAATCAACTTGCCTACAAATAAAAGGTCCTTATGATGCCAGATGTGAAGCTTACTTTGAAACTTTTGCAAACACCAATTCCACATGGAAACTAGTGATAACCCAAATCCAAAGGGAATCCCCAAATATCATTCAATAACCCCAAGACAAATATAATACGAAGCAACAGGGATCTAATATGGGGGGTTATCCAAACCTACTAACCAAAAGTTAGCTTTATGAGCACTAACTATGGCACTTAAGGTAGAGAAAAGAGTGTATTGACAAGCAAGGGCCCCATCAATAGATGTCTTATATGCTCTAACTGAGAGAAGAGGGTCATTTGGAAAGTGTTTGTTAACCATATTGGAACCATCTAGGAGAAAAATGCCATGAATATTATTAGAAATACGAGTAGCCTCTAGCAAATAAGATAGAGCATATGGAGTTAAGAGATGTAAATAAGAGGCCAAAGGACATCCCTGGTGAATAGAATGATGCAAATTAATCTGAGGAGATAAGAAATTGTTGACCAAAACAAAATATGAAGCATTAGTGAATATAGTATTCACCATGGCAACGCACTGAGGGCCAAACCCCAAACAAATCAACATCTCAGAGATAAAATACCAATCAACCCAATCATAAGCTTTGCAAAATCAATTTTCAACATCATAGATCATTTCCATATCTCCCTTGCCCATTTTATAGCCTCTCATGTAGAAACCACAATATCAAGAATGAATCTCCCTTGAAAAAATATTGAATTCTCGTATCGAACCACATAATTTTCCACTAAGTGGATTCACAATGCTAGAGCCTTGGCTATAATTTTATAAGAAACTATGAGAAAAGTAATAGGTTGCCAGCCACTGATAGAATCTCTAGTTGCATTCTTTGGAATAAGCTTAATCATCTCTTGGTTGAGAAACTCGGACAACTAACCAGTAGAAAAAAATTCAAAGTCCAGCGAACAAAAGTCATCCCCAATAGAATCTCATAAAGCCTTGTATAACTCCCAAGGAAACCCATCCATATTGGATATTTTCCATTCTACATAGAAGACAATGCAACAAAAAACGATTCCTTGGAAATTATATGTCTAACCTATTGTTATCACTATAACAAGCCTGATGGGGACAACATGAAAACATGCATATCTATTAGCCACCAACCCATTCCTCAAAGGATGATGAGAGGAAATATTTTGAAAATGGGAGCTAAACATGCTTATAACCTCAATAGGATCCTCAACAAGAGAACCATCAGTGTGGCGCAACCCAAGCACCCTTTCTACTGCAACCTTCCACTTGAGAAAGTCAAAATAAAGATTGGAACCCTCATCCCCTTCTTGAATCCATTGAAGATGAGAGTGGACCAAGAACCCCTAGCTAAATAGTCCTCGATTCATCAAACTACCATCTCCAATTTTATAGCCTCCTCTTGAATATTCACATTGTGGAGATCTTCTTCAAGGAAGGTGTGAACCTCCTTAAGACGTTAATGAGCCATCCACAAATCCCTGTTCCACTTCCTAGCTAGCATACTACCCCAACCTTGGATGGACTTAACACTACAACATTGCAGTATCCCACCAAATAATTCACCCTCATTGTTACAACAAATTTTGCCTCACTCCGTGCAACATGCTTGGATAGCCTTCCATTACCCTCTACAGACTTGAATTCCCCTTTTTGTTCATTCCAGAGCCAAAAATGCACATTTTTACACATATACGTGCCCTATCAGTTATACAACAAGTGTATATGCAGGTTGCTTCACTACAACCCGTGTACATCGGGTTTGGTGCTCAAAAATTAAAAATTATGTCGAGTTTCCATGCCATGTCACAAGATCCATGATCCTTTGCCTTCCATATATTGTAAACGCTCTGACTCAGCCCTTCAGTTCCATTTTGAGGCTATTAATTGAGCCATATCCAATCCTTGAAGACAATTTCACAATTCAACTTTTAGAGAAAAGACACTTCGGATAAATTTCACTTCATATTGAGTCTGCATCCCTTTGTCCTTGAAAGTTTGAACTTCTTATTTTCATCCCCCAAGATCTTCCTTCTTTGTGATGGAGAACCTCATTGACTCCTATATATGAACTTGCCTTTGTGGAGGATTTAAGTGGTGGAGGCCCAGCTGGAGGGTCTTAGTTTCTCGGTTCCAATATGTGTTGTTACATAAGTTTGTCACCTATGTGCTTCTACTGATTGTTTTAATAGAAATACTGTTTTCTCGTCCAATTGATATCTTGAAAATATTTGAATTACTATTACATGGGCGTATTTGTCATGTATGTTAGTGGATTATGCTAATGTATATGCTGACATTATATATTATCACCATATGCTTATGTATCTTGGTTGTTGAGGACAAGTTGTAGGTATAAAGCTTTGGGTCATGTGCTCAATGGTGGTCTTCTTCGAATTTCTGGAAGAGGTAGGCTATTAGCCTTGTCTTGTTATCATTTCATTTATATAGAATACTTGGGATTAGAGTTGATTTCTGGATGTCATCCCGTCTGTTGTGGTTTATCCCTAGCCATAAAGAGATTTTCCTCGTAACACTCATCCCCCAATCAAATGAGGGGAAAGGTTTCGTACTCTTTGAACAAGGGCTTGAAAGTCCTCCAACTTAGAGTGAATTAATAGATTGTCTCTCACTTAGACTCGAAGTACTTTTAGTCCCTTATTCAAAGAAAATGGGAGTGAATTAATAGATTGTACCAATAAAATTATATCTTGGATTGATAAATGATCTAAACCAGTCACATATAAAAGCATGTCAATAGGATGAATCCTTCCAAAGAAATTCAAATCCTCTTGAGGCCCATATAGAATCTATCTAGTCATTCCTACATCCTCTCCTTTCCCCATCAATAGTTGTACCAAGTATGCCAACCACCACAATATAGCCCCTTTTTCTTCATATTAGGGTAAAAAATCTAAAGAGTATATTTACAACAACACTAAGCACGCTTCTCTGAACCACTAACCACTGAGTATCGACCCTACACTCCCATGTCTATCCCCTTCCCACTTGACCATATTGAAATCCCCTTAGGCAATCCACTCCACAATTAGAAGAGAGGAATTCATCCACTCCACAATTAGAAGAGAGGAATTCATCCAATCCCAAATCCTTCATCACTATGACCTAAGATTAGGAGCACAAATTGCACAAAAACCAACCACTCGATCTTGAATAAAAAAGGTGACCTATACATATTGATTATCTAGGTCCGAACTAGACATAACTACAAAACTTTGCAAACAGTAAGAGATAGTTATCACCACACCTCCACTCCCTTGACACTGCTCTAATGTCTAAAAAGGACCATTCCAACAACAATTCATTATGTTACGAAGCTCAAAACTAGTAGACTTAACTTCTTGAAGAAAAACTACATCTAGTTAGACACATTGCAACAAACTACGCACAAAAATATTATGACTAAGAAGCATCATCCCACAGACATTCCACGGTAGTAAGGAGAGATTCATTTGAAGGGGAGATGAAGGCCTAAACCACTGAACTTATTTTACGTATCGAATCCATCCAAACCATACAAATGGGCCATCACATCCTTGTAAGACTTTGCGCGTGATCGGGGGCTAAAATCCCTAGCACATTGATCCACTCGAATAGGAAAGGAGACCACCTTCCACTTGTTTGTTCTTACCTACCAAGTAGACTCAATATCCATGCCAATTGGTTCACAAGAAGTGATTCCATCCATGATCACTAACCCTAGTTTCTAAGGTACCCTAGGAAAACCCACCACCAAGGAAAATGTACTACCTTGAAGCTACTTTGTTATGCTGGTGCTAGTGCATCTAGATCTAGTTTTAGTAGTGTC
>SNQJ01S0003075.1:9831-29361 GCA_010110895.2 Picea sitchensis
AAAAAAAAAAAAAAAAAAAAAACCATTATTCACATGGCTTTCGATAAGTAAGAGTAAACACCTCAACTTAGCTAAGAGTAAACACCTCAAATTATGGGTTTTTTTTACTTATTCACATGGCTTTCGATGAATAAAAGTAAATAAATAAAAGGAGTCGACTTAGAACTTATTTTTTAATTCAATATTTGAATTTCTTTTCAAAACAACTCTTTATAAGGAGAAAATATTAACATTTAGTGAGAAAGTATTAATATTGAGTGAGAATAAAATATAAAAGATAATTAAGAATTTCAACATAAAGTCTTTTTACATTATCTTCAAGGAATTATACATAAACATAATCAATTTTTTGAAAAAAATATATATCATTAAAAAATTTCTATTAATAATTTGTAAAAGTTTTTGAAAACTTTCAACGATCATATTGATGAGTATGAATATTTAGTGAGGATAAGAAGATAAAAGATAACTAAGAATTTTAACATAATTCCTTTTTATATTCTGTTAAAGGCACTATACATAAATATAATCAAAGTTATGAAAAAGAAAAATATCATTATATCTCATAATAAAAACTTAAGAAAACTTTTAAGATCCAATTAACCTTTAGTTAAACAAATATATCTATCAAAACTCTTGTGTATGCTGGAAAAAAATATATTAATAAAACGAGAAGATCCATCCACAACGTTCATATAAATTACAACAATCCCTAAAAGGTTGTCACAGAGCACTTAAAAAAAATATCCCATAAAAATTCAGGATACCAAAAGATTAGAGATTATTAAAATCCAAAAAATCTTGAATCGCCATAACAACAAGCATGATGAGATAATAATTAATCCACATTGATTCCCATAAAAATTGAGGATACCAAAAGATTAGAGATTATTAAAATCCAAAAAATCTTGAATCGCCATAACAACAAGCATGATGAGATAATAATTAATTCACATTGATTTTAGTGATTAAGAGTAATAAATAAAATGAGTAGACTTCCATCTTATTTGTTCAATATTTTAATTTATTTTTAAAGCACCTCTTAGCAAGGAAAAAATATTAATAAAATATAATTCTCACACATTTCTCTATGATGTCAAAAAACCTATTTTTAGTCAACAAACAAGTTCATGTATATAATGAATAACCGCTAAAACACCATACCATTTCTACCTTATTTTTTTTTATGATAAATCAAAATGATAAAAAACCAACAATAAAGTTCTATTACTAATTATTAAAATAATCGTTTATAATTACTAAAATGCATATTTAAAAAAGGTTCAATCATTATTTTATTTTATTTTTCACAAAAGTTGGTAGATTTATATGAAAATAAAAAGACATGGCCTAGACCACATAATACAAAAAAGGGAGTTCAAAAAACACAAGTCAATATGTAACACAACTTTTATGAACTTGTTGATTATCTTCCAATTATCATTTGTCCAAACCTTCCTACTACTTATACTCTTAGCTACATAGATTTGGTAAAAAATACCATTTATAAATACTATTAAAAAATACATAAATTAAGTATTATTGGTTGTTTCTGGAATAGAGTTATTCTATGGTTTTGTTTTATCCTTAGCGACTTCGATAGGTGCATTTAGATATGGAAAAACCCCCACTTCAATTGCTTCTCCTCTTGCTTGTCCTGCAACCGTAGTTGAATTACCATGTTCCTCATTCTGTTGTGCTATCTGGATTTGGAGTGAAACTAGATGACGACGCAAGAAGACCACTTCATCCTAAAGCTCGCCAATGAGAATATGATGTTGAATAAGAGTATCAAGGGTGAATGTGTTGAATTTCTGTATGAGATGATATATGATAGATTGATTTATTATTACAATTATGAGTGTTCCATATATAGAGAACATATGGCGACCATCCATCAAATGATGCGTCCCTTGGATAATAAGTAACTATTTATTATTATTATTATTAATTATTATATATATTATTTAATAATCAATAATTATATTATTTATTATTAATCTAGGAGAATGACTTCATGATGTTGTCCAAACATCAATACTCCCTCTCAATGAGGGATACATTATGCATCATGTCAAGTTGTTTTCTGAAGTATACAAACCTCTCCCTCGACTCATGACACATGTCGATCAGTCCTTGGAGATGTCTCTCTCCCACCTAAATCGAGGGAAACTCTCCCCGTGACTCTCCCTCTAAGCTAACCGATTCTCTCTGAGATCAGGATCATTCTGCGTCTGCATGTGATAACATCTAGCATCTTAAGTCTTTATCATTCCTTGTCAAATCACCATGACTAGGAAAAATACCACACCAGGGTCGTTCACCACAGGTACACCCCTGTGAGTGAATGTTATTCCGATGCTAAATGACATGTGGAAAGAACCTTAAGCACCTCAAGTCCATACTATTCTGTGTCATGATCAATGAAGGACTATGCCTAGGCCCATTTACCACAAGTACACTTTTGTGATAAATGCATCCCATCTCACTTGGTCTGCAACCCAATCTAGGAGAAGGTCCACCCGATGCTTACTTGGGACATTGTAGAAAAAACAGTTTGTCACACATGACATTCCCATGTGGATTTCTAGAGGCTACTCTATGTAGAAACACTAGGGTCAACTCCCCATAGTGTGTGGCATCAATTTCAACTCCCTTGACATGTCCTCATGTGATATCCATAAGGGATGTTGGGCTATAAACCCTAACCCACTTATCCCTCTCAGATAAGTGCCCTCACAGATCAACTCAACTCAGTCACAGAAGAGTATGATCTAAATAATTCCCGTCACACATGGCACTCCCATGTAGACTTCTAGAGGCTACTCACTCTAGAAACACTAGGGTCAACTCCCCATAGTTTGTGACACCAAATTCAAATCGCTTGACATGTCCTCATGTTATCTACAAAAGGGACGTTTCCTCATGTGCTCTCTAAAAGCGACATTGGGATATAGGCCCAAACCCACTTATCCCTCTCAAATAAATGTTCTCATAGGATAAACAAACCGATGCGGTACCCAATGCCAGATTTGGAGAATGTCTCAGAAGATGCAAACATCAACACTACCCACTCTTGTGAGGAATTTCATTTTACACACCGGGTTTGTCACGAAGGACTCAAACTTCTGATACGGTAAGGGGTTTGGTAAGGGCGTAACAACCTACTCATGGAAGATGCATAATACTTTCTTCCTTTGCCGCAGGTGTCGCGTGTGATGCTGTCTAAATGTGTTTTGATTTGTCATGGAACATTGGATTCTCAAAGAGCTTCATAACATTCTTGTAGTATAGGTTGGGATCAACTACACTCTTTTTGAAGCCCAAAATCATGGGGTGTCCATCAATCTCCATACCAAGCTCGAGGAGTTACGATTAATTCCATCTGAGCCTTCTTCAACTTCCACACATGAGATACCTTCTCATGTGAACCATTTCTATGCTTTCGATGTATACTTCTTCCTCAATGTATACATTGAGAAGGTTATTCACATCCATTTGATCGCGATTATCAACCCATGGATGAAACTAGTGAGATGATCGTACGGATAGAAGTGTATCGAGAAACATGAGAACATGTCTCCTCATAATCAATCCCCTCCACATGAGAGTCTATATCAACAAATATCGATTTGTATTTCTCGATGCTCCCATCAAGCATTGTGTTTGATATTATAGATCCACTTGGAAATCACAACAGACTTCCCCTCGGTCTCGAGAACAATATCCCACACATCATTATTCATGATGGGCTGATACTCCTCCATCATCTATCCATACTGGATGACTAGATACCTCCTCATAACATGAGGCCATGAATCAATGATGTGGCTCATATATGCAACATAAAACGAATATCTATGAGGTATCTTTCTATCTCGAAAGGTACCACAAGGAGTTTACGTAATATACGCCTCCCTGCGAGATTTTGGCGATCCCATCTTGGTCTCTTCTTACCTACTACAATATATTTGGGAATGTCAACTAGATATACATGATCAATGGGGTCAATTGGATCAATAGTATCAAATGTCCCCCTTTGAAATGCTAGAGGGTGAGGGGGAGAAAGCACCATCTCTTCCTATCTCTCATTATCAATTTCCATGTGAAATCCTCTAGATCTATTAAAGGATACCTCTTCCTCAAAGGTAACATCTCTTCACCTCAATGGAGTCTATGACCAAGGATGTATATCCAACATTCCTTCAAAGACTCACTGTAACCCACAAATATACCTTTCTTCATAAGGGTTTAGCAGTCCTTTTCTCCTTGGGTACATGAATATACTTAACACCCAAATATCATGAAGTGTCCAACCTTAGGCTTCCCTCATGAACTATGTCCATACTATACATCTTGTGGTTCCCTAAGTGGAACACATGTCTAAGACATAATGAGGTTCCCTCATGGAACGATGTCTAAGACATATTAAGGTTCCATCATGGAACCAATGTCTCCTAAGACATATGTCGATGTTTTCACGTGAAACCAATGTCTTGGTTCCTTCATCCCTACGACCATTTTAGGCCGCGTCGTTAGAGTCACATTCCCCCTACTAGTCCACACATGACCCTCTAGGGAGGGAATGTCTCATGATGCTCCCTCAAGCATCTTTAGGACACATCGAGGTAACCTCATTCTAGGATAACCCTCTTTACCTTGTTAAAATTGGTTGAAATTCAATGTGTTGTTGTAACCTCTAAAATGTATCTCAAGAACATATTATATTCCTTCTTATGATCCTATGTCTCTTTCAGCCATGAAATCACATGGATTTCCTCACAGATAAATTCTTGAATAAGAAACTTGCCTCTTGCCCAGAGAGGCTGATTCCTTTGCTTATACAACTCAAGGCAAGAATGCAAGCTATAGGGATATGCAGTCTTGCAAAAGAATTAATATGGGATACAAAGAGAACTTGTCATTGTAACTCATTGAATTGTCGAGGCCTCCTTAGATTCCTTGTCAAATGTTGCATTGAATTTGAGTTTCCGTGCCATTTGGAGTTGTTTACTTGGAGGTACGAGGGAAGAATAACCTGGATTAATTGATTGAGTTCGGTTAATGGGCCGAATTCAGAGACCTCACCACTCTGATAATGCATGTCCATGCTAATGGGGCTCCCACATTTTCATAGTTAGTCACTGCTAACTCTCTAAATACCCTGTTAGGATAATGGGGATTCTCCATCACTACAAATGTACATCATATGCACATCCATGACGTTAACGCTGCTAAAACTAGAATTGAATAATAACAATGGTATTGTACGAGAGAAGGAGCTCAATAGATAAAGGCCCCATCCCAATAATGGATGTATAGTTTTGGTATCAAAAGACAAGGAACCAGATAACCTCATATGCACATCCATGACGTTAACGCTGCTAAAACTAGAATTGGATATGCTTTAATGGTATTGTACACCAGAGAGAAGGAGCTCAATAGATAAAGGCCCCATCCCAATAATGGATGTATAGTTTTGGTATCAAAAGACAAGGAACCAGATAACCCCACAACATGTATGATGTTACTAGTTCTTTCAGAACCATAGGATGCATCAATTACTTCCTCTTAGGGCCTCTGTAAAAATATATTTTTACATTGACATTGCGTGCCCTAATTTTGATCATGATCATAATTAACAGGTATATAATTACCTCCATCATGAAAATTGGTATTTCTTCATCATATCCTATTGTATCTAACCATTTCTTATGCCAAGAGAGGCCCAATGGAAATACAGGCCATGACCACCAGTACCAGGGTTTAACCCATGAATCCCCTGGGAGTGTGATAACGTTGTTGGCTCCACATGGTACGTTCCATCTCAATTTCAAATAGTAATAGGATGCATCCATTTGGTATCCCAATGGAAGTTGATAAAACCCATTCTGACTGGTTCCATTTGTTGTTGGATGGAACATGGGTTTGTCCAACCAATCATATAGTTTGTTGAGTGTGAGAGAAAAGATCTTATCAAAATTAGATTGGTATCTCTATGGATTCTTCATGTTGTCTACTATGACTACCTTGGATTCGTCCCCATGTAGTTTGTTCATACATGAAGATGGAACATCTCTAGATGCAATGAAAACAAGTCTTGCATCCACATTGAGTCTACAGAGGGAACGAAGCATTATGTGCAATGAAATGTAAAACTTGTAATATATTTGTGTTCCCATATACATCATTGTCACATAGGAATATCTTGCGGTTTCCTTCTTTGCAATCACCATATCCCAGGTATGAATTAACATTATCATACATATAAATAATAATCACAGTCAATTCTGGGAATCGAACCTCCGACAGGATGAAACCATAAGTGTAGATACTGTTGCACTTGATATAACCAAAAAATATCTCTAGTCATTGCGGGAAATCATTTAATGTGTCACAGAACTCGACAGCTTTGAAAATACTAGAACATACAAATTAGGGAGGACATTGTGGAGTATGAAACAGTCTCCCTTGTCCAACTCCCACAAGTAACAAATAATATATATTCTCCTACTCTCATAGCTTTCCATCTCACTAGGCCCTCTCGTGAGGGAATCAATCCCATTCCCACTCTGATACCATGTTGATTTTCTATATGAGATGATATATGATAGATTGATTTATTATTACAATTTTGAGTGTTCCATATATAGAGAACATATGGTGACTATCCATCAAAGGATGCGTCCCTTGGATAAAAATTCACTATTTCTTATTCTTATTACTTATTATAAATATTATTTAATAATCAATAATTATATTATTTATTATTAATCTAGGAGAATGTCTTTTCGATGTTGTCCAAACATCAACAAAATGTTGTTGTAGAACTAAGAGAATTTACCCTGAGAGCCAATCTTTTCCTTTCCTCATTGTTGGCCTCCATTTCCTCATCCACATTTTCTATCCAATCCCTATTATCCATAAGATTTTCTTTGTCCACAAGAATTTGTTGAGAATGATTTTGAACACTGAAGATAGGATGCTTCAACACCTTAATTAACCACACGGGAATTTCTGCAGAATTCCTACTAGAGACTGATTTAACTTCTCCAGAGTTGCACACCAGATTATGGCCATCAATTTCTAACTCAAAACCCAATCTTGCAAAATACAGCTCGGGGTTGTAAAATGACCTTTTTTGACCAGGCGTCGAGCAACACAAGCGTTTCCAATACATACTGCATATCTATTTTTTCACATTAACATAGTAAACCTTGTTCCCATTTAAACTCATATTTCCTCTAGTGTGATGTACTTGCATATCAATGCCCAAATTATCATTCACAAGTTGACCCTGCATTTCCCATATATTGTTGACGTTACATTCCTTAATTAGGCTGAAAATAAGTACTTTTCCATCCTTGCCACCTTTCGTCATAATAATCATATGTCTCCCCTACTTCAGATCCATCAGAATAGGAACGAACTTGAACCCACACCATACAAACCTCTTCTAGTGAAATATACGACCATGAGGTAACTTATACAACCCATTAATCTGAATGATGGAACTCAGGCACATAAATGAAATGAACCGGGTGTATAATGAACATGTCCCTTCCATGCAATTGACGGATCCTCCCACGTGCCATGACATCTTATAACACTTGGACACAAGCATGTTTATGGGGGGGAACCACAAGCACCTCTCTATTCACCTCCATATGACCAGGGGCTAGCCCAATGACCTTATTTGCTAAGGTATCCACTGTAATGTTATTATGTTGAAAGATATGATAGAATTGTGCATGAAAACCATGCAAAGAATTTCTAATGATATCCACAAAATGTTTCGAAGAAGAGGCCTTGATAAAATAGCGAATTATCTTTTTAGATTCGTCAACTATATTGAGATCAATAATTTTTCTCTTCTTTGCTAATTGTACACCAATATAAAGAGCATATTCTTCTTCTTTGTTATTGGTAGTGACTCATAGGTTCCAAGAGTACTCCATTATTTGATTTCCTCTAGGGTCAAAGAGCACCCCTCCTGCACCTGCCTCCCCAGGGTTACCTTTAGAAGCTCCATCAAAATATAAAGTGAAATTTTATTGAGAAGAAATCCAATCCTGAAAATCCAGAGAGAAAGAATGAAGCTACCAATCTGATCGAAGAAGGGGTTTGTCGTGAATTGAGCAGGAAACATTAATCCTAGCCATCGATATTTCTTCTTCTTGATTTAGAATCTAAGGTACTTCCAATATTATTGTTTTGGAATTAAATAATTATTCCATCTTCCCCAGAGCATGGGAAGCTACAACGCTAAGACTCATGTTCTGATCTTTAAAAATAATTCTCTTTTTGGCTAACCAAATTTTCCAGCAAACAAATTTAGGTGATGCTTTCCATACTCTTTGAAAAAACAATTTCCTAGAGAAGGATACGTAATAGTGATTTACCCATTTTCATAGCAAAGTTTTTCATGTGGAGGGCCATTGAATTTGATACCATAATCTGGATATACTAATTTCCAAATCTGATTTGAAAAACTACACTCCATAAATAAATGATAGGAAGTTTCCTGATTTTTTTTACTTAGAGTACAACGAAAGAGACTTTTGATTCCTATTTTAGCTAGATTTTCTCTTGTAAGAAGCTTTCCATGAGAGAGAGTCGAAAAAAATATATTCACTTTGGAAGTCCATCATTGTTCCATATATTTTCCCACATAGATTATTTTGTTGGGATAACACTCTACATTAATAGAGCCTTGTAGCCTTGTTTTACTGAATATCTAGCATCTCCCCTTCCTCGATTATCTTGCCTCTGCAAATACACCGGATCAACACCTTTGAGAGTGATAAGAAGAGGATATGCTTGAGATTAAATATGAGGTGGAATAAGGCCCAAATTCCAATCAAACCAAAAACCATTAGTATGCCAAACGTAAATGTCAAATAAAGTTAACTTATTTTGAGATATCATCCATTGGCTAATATCGATAAAAGAATCATTTTGACAGAGATGTTTGGAACCAAGAATCTTGTCGTGCCAAAGATTAATAAGATTTCCATTTCCTAGGACCCAATGCATAGAGGACTTAATAAGAGAATAAGATTCTCCAAGGAGCTTCCAAATCAGAGAACCCCTTGATTGAATAGGGGGAGTATCTAGACATATTTTTCGATTTCCTCCATGTACTTCTTGACCAATGCTTTTTTCCACCATTCATTTTTCCCTGTCACCATTATCCATAATAATTTTGCACCCAGAGCAAGATTCACAACTTCAGGATCCTGAACCCCTAGTCCCCCATGATCTTTAGGATATGTTACCAAATTTTAATTTGATAAATGGAATATTTTTGTATTTGATTTTCCTCCTTGCCATAAAATTTTTGGAATGGCCTGAGCTAGAGATTTTTTAATTCCCATGGGAGCCATGAGGGAAGAAAATTGAAAAATGGGCAGGGATGACATAATTGATTTAACAAGAACCAAGCGTCCTGCTAGATTCTAACAGAAAGCACCCCAACCTTCCATTCTATATTTTATTTTTTGTAATAAGATTTTCCAAGTTTCTCCTGGGAGAGCATTCAATCAAATTTGCATTCCTAAGTACTTAAAAGTTTTCCATTCCACTTGCATTCCTAAGTACTTAAAAGTTTTCCATTCCACGTTGATAGGAAACTGTAGAATTTGAGCAATGCCCAAGATAGCTTGGGCTTTTATATTCTAGGTGTAAATTTGGCTTTTATTATGATTGATTAAGCCTCCCGATACTTGAGTGAAGTGGTCCAGTATTAATTTAAATCTTCGAGCAATAATCTTGGATGCTCCTCCCAATAACAATGTATCATTGACAAACTATGAATGATTGATCCTTTTAACTCCTCTAGCTAATCAAAGCCCAGGAATACGCCCTAAATTTAATTCCCATTCTAATTTTTTTGTTAAGAGCCTTAGCCATGAGAACATATAATAAGGGGGAAAGAGGGCATTGCTTCCTAATCCCTCAAGAAGCTTTGAAGAACCAAGTAGGCTTACCATTCAACAAAGGGGCTATCCAAGGATTAGAAATACAAGCTCCTATCCATGATACAAATACCTTGTTGAAGCCAATTTTTTACAGAATTTCTTTGATAAAAGTGTGATGGAATCTATGAAAAGCATTAGCCATGTTTGTTTTTACTACCATGCCTTTTACCCTCGACACACTAGAATGGATGGCCTTGTACCAAAATAATGTTGTCCCATATTTGTCTATTGGCCACAAATCCTCCTTGATTTTGAAAGAATTAATGCATTAAGCAAGGTTTCAACCTATTTGTTATAATTATACTCATTATTTTATACGACACATTACATAAGGATATTGGACGAAATCTTTGAAATGAAGAGGCCCTCTTTTCTTTTGGAATAAGATCTAAGAAAGAGGAATAGGTAGCTCCCCCCATCCTATGGGATTTATGCACATATTGAATCATCCAGATTAAATAAAATTTATATTATGCCTACATATTTTGTAGAAATGGATGGTAAACCCATCAGGACCGGGGAATTTATTTGGATTAAATTGATGAATGGTTGTAAATATTTCTTCCTCTTTCACTGTCTTGTTCAATTCCTGATTGTCCTCCTCTGTTATTTTCATTGGGATATGGGATATGAATTGCTCACACAATCCTTAATCCAAGATACTTTCCTTTGCATATAAATTACTAAAATGAGAAGTAGCCAAATTTTTAATCTCCTCATAAGATGAAACTACTTCTCCTATGGGTGTTTTGATCTCCTCTACCGCATTCCTCCATTGTCGATCTCTTTCTTGCTTATGAAAAAAGGAGGTACTTTTATCCCCATCCTTAAGCCATATAATTCGAGATTTTATCCTCCACATTGTAGAAGATCAGGTTGAACCTTTTGATTGTCTATTTTATTTTGTATCTCCTTAACCTTTTTTTATGCCCCATCACTTATATATTCATTGGGAGGATTGAGGATTTTACCCAATGCTTGATTGCAACTTTAATAAGTTTTGATTTTTGTTCCCAAATATGAACAACAGAACCTCTAATCCATTGGAACCAAGTTCTCGAAAATTAATGGGGAAAATCCTCCTCTTCTAACCAAATTGGATTGAATTTGAATGGAATGGGCCCCATATTTTATTCTTTAACAAAGATAAGAGATGGGTCGATGATCCAAGCTAGCCCAAGGGATTATTGGAGAAGAAATAATTTCATCAAGGGAAAATTAGGAACTTCTTAAAAGGAAACGATCTAACATGGCATCAATGTTTCTAGGACCAGTTCTCCTGTTGTTCCAAGTGAAGTGACCTTTATTTGGGTGAACATCCACCAAATCTAATATCTCCATTAGATATTCCATTTTTTCCCTAGAGGGATCCCAAACAATATAACCCCCTCTTTTTTCTTTTACGGGATTATGGTGTTAAAGTCCCCAACTATTATACAACTTTGTGTGAGCCCCATTCTCTTTAGGCCTAGGAGAGACTTCGAACATGCTGATTTTTCCTAATAGGTATTCATCATATATACATTAAAAGATGAAAGATCATACCTAAAGGAAGATAATTCAATTTTACCATTGAAAGAGATCAACAATCGAAAATTCCTCCTTGAGCTTATCACCTAATTCTCACTTTAATTTTCCATATATATTGCATTTCATGGAGAGTTCCAGACTCCCTTAATTTTGTCTCCTAGACTAGAAGGATTTGAGGTTTTTCACTTCTAATCAATTTTCTCATTGCTTCTTTCTTTTCTTCACTACCTAATCCTCTGCAATTCTAGGAGACTAACTTCATTATTTACTTATTGTTTTGGATTCCCCCCTTTAGTGGGATAAAATTGTATCAGGCTTTTCACTGACTCTCCATGCCCTTTTCCCTTGCTTGATGTCCTTTTTGAGGATCCTTTGGAGAGTGGTTTGAATTCCAAGATTTTTGCCCCTGTCATCTTCATTTTCTCTTCTGTTGGGATTAGATTTCCTTCCTACTTTATTATGAGTAATGGTTTGTTGATTCTTCTAAATTTCCTTCTACTTGCTATAGAATCTCTAGATGAGAGAGAAAAGGAGTGTTGCTTGATGTAGAGTTGCCATTTTTGTATTGTGTAGATTGGGAGGGAATCTTAGTACATATATATATATATTTATTTATTTATTTTCTTCCCTTTACTTCCTCCATGTGGATCCTTTCCCTTTTCCTTTGATTCTTCCATAGTTTCCTCTAAATTATCCAATATTTCAAATGGATTTATGCTCATTTCACCTTTTTTATTCCCTAGTGCAGAAGAGTTCGAGGGGGAGAAGAGGGAGGATGACCTCCTTGAGATGGATCTGGCTAGTGTCATGTCTTTTTGTTTTTTCCTTTTTGGTTGTTGCCACGGCTCGTGAGCTCTTTCCTCTAGTTCCTCTAGGGAATCTGATTTATTTTGCAGAAAATTCTTTGCAAAATGCTCGTGGTCCTCAGCAATGGCAGATTCCTTAATGGGATTAGCGAAACTCCACACGAAGCCATATGTATCCTTTAGCACTGAATCTAGGGCCGCTCAGAAATCTCCTCAGCAACAGTTGCTCCGGTATCCACCGCTCGTTTCAAGGCCACATCAATGTCATCCTGCTATCGGCGGAAGGGCCGACACATCAATAGGGAAAACAACGTCTTGCGTATGTAGGCAGGCACGTCTCCTACCTATAACTTTGCGTATGAAGGAAGGCACGTCTCCTCGCTGTAACTATGCCCAGACTGGAAAAGCGCAGATCGTGACAAAACTGTGATGCAGGAACATTTGACGTTGTAGAGAAAATTGCACACGTGTTACGTGTTGTGTTTACAGTTTATGGATAGACGACGAAGGCCTCAAGGGAACCCTTCTCTTAAAAGAACCCATCTTAGCACCAAGGATTTATCTTGTATCGCTTCCACAAATAAATAATTATGTGAGCTTAGAAACCGTCCACGTACGCACTTGTGCGTCTATATATCCATGTCGCTGTGAAACTCTTGGTATGGAGAGATCTCAGAGTTTGTGATTGCGGGGGAAGAAGAAATGGAATCTCGAACTAAGCTCGGTTACTCAGAGATTGCGAGCAGGCACACAGAGAATAAGTCCGGCGGGCATGATGGTCAGAGATTGAATGGGGTCTATAGTAGTTTATTCGTGGTGAATTTCATCCTCAGACTGCTGGCAATAGGCTCCACGTTTTCTGCTGCAATCGTAATGGGAACGAACAAGCAGACGGCGATCCTTCCCATCGTTGGCCCATTTCCTGCCAAATACCATTATTCGCCTGCCTTCGTGTATGTGGGTAGGAGTATAATGATCATCTCAGTTATCTTCTGTGTGTTTTTAGCCAATAAAGATGGATTCAATATGTATATCTAGGACTTTAAAAATGGGATATAGAAACTTTGCAATTATTATATTTTTATTTTATAAATCATATTTATTATTTATTAATGTACTAATAAATAGAATTCCAAATCTTAAATAAGATTTATTATCTTCCTATATTATAACTTCTTTTAAAAAATTATTATTATTAAGGCCATAAAAAAAAATTAGTAAGATATATCTTCTTCTATTATAACCTTAAAAATGATTATTATTATTCTTAAATACCTTGACTGCGACTAGTAATTAATATGATATTTAGACCCTCCAAAATTTATGTTATGATGTATTGAGATCTTACGATATGTTGTTTTGAAGGTTTTTTGTAGTCGCGAATGCAGTTGCCTGCGGATACACGCTGCTTTCATTAATCTTCTGCATAACTGGCAAATTCACCTCTCCACTGTCTGCCTTTCTTCTCTCTGTCGCGGATTTGGTAATGCATTCTGCTATTTCTGTGCCAATCTAATCTAGTTTTGTTTAGTTTGAATACATATTACATTTAGTGACGATGTGATTAAAGCCCTCCAGCAACCTGGAAGGTGGTGTGAAAGATGGGTTCTAAATGTTCAAATCTGGAATTAAATTTTATAATTGTGTGCAGGTAATGGTGGCGCTGGTATCGGCGGGCGTCTCTGCAGCGGCTGCCATTGCTTACGTTGGGTACAAGAGAAATTCTCACACTCAATGGGGAAAAACTCTGCGGTATATACGATCGGTTCTGCCACCATGGAGCTGGTGCTATAGTTGCTTCGTTTGTCAGTCTCATCATCTTCATGATGCTCACTGTCATGTCTACTTTCAGTTTTTACAGACGGACGAGCTCTGCTCGTTGATGGTTATTAATGGAAGGTTAGAATTTGGTTGTGTAAATCAGCTGGGAGACCATTTAATATATTTACGGTGTACACAAAATAAATGGTTGTGGGATTTCACCTTTTCATTAATTTCTAGCTATTATAAAGATGTCTGTTTATGTGTTTATTTTACATTTTATTTAATCTCTTGGAAAAGTCACTTTAATAGCTACAACTGATTGTCAAGCAAGGACAATATAAATTAAAAATATTAACACCACATAAAATGTAAGCTTTCTAACTGTTTACTGAAATAATCACACAAAATTTTAATATATTCTTTAAGGACGTTTCATCTTATAGCCTTTCGACCTTCACCAATAGCTATTTAGCTGCTGTGCTAATTAATATATCAAATATGTATTTTTAGTGTTTTTTTTAATATTTATATATTTATACTCATTAATTACATTGCATGGATAGAATAGCTGTGATTGTGAAGCTGAATTTCAGACCAGACGTCAAACCAAGATCGCCATTTTTACTTGTTGCACGAATTTAATAAATTTTTAATCACTTTGGAAATAGGTTAAAAGTTAGTATTTCCAAAGTGCTAAATTATAGTTTTTAGAGTATAAACTGATTGTGAATTTTTAGAGTGTAAACTGAATGCGAAAATAGTGAATTTTAAAATTTCAAAATCGGATTTAGAAAATGGAAATAGTGAATTTTAAAATTTCAAAATCGGATTCAGAAAATGGAAAATCAAATTCAAAATTTAAAAGAAGAGAGATTGAATTTTATTTTATTATATTTTTGATAATATAAATTTAATTTGATATAGACATAAATACATATTTTCATTTTTAATTTTGGAATTTTAGATTGTAATATGTGATATATCATATTCAATAGATATTTTTCAAAAATTGTAGAACGGATTCACATAGGGACTATAACAATTGATAAATGGTTGATTTTATATTAGTTCATGGTTTGACTATAAATTTTTGTATTTTTTCTATTGAATTACATAACTAAAAATATTTTTTTATATAATAAAAATCTTCATATATGTCATGAAGTTATTGGATAATAGATTTGAGGTTTTATTCAGCGTTGCTATTCCCAATGCATTATATGTTGTCATATCCAAAGTTTTTAACATCTATGATGTTTTTGAATTTGTAATATTCATACTGAAATGTTTAGGTATCCAAAGTTTTTAGCTATTCACAATTAGTTTTTAACTACAGAACAAAAAAACATTAATTTTTTTTTAACAATAAAAAAAATCTATATATGTCATGATCTAATTGGATAAAAGATTTGAGATCTTATTGCCCGCTTCTCTATTCTCGATGATTTATTTGTTGGCATATCCAAAGTTTTTATCATCTACAATGTTTTTGAATTTGTATTATTGTTTTAATATTATTATTATTATTATTATTTATATTTTATTTAAATTTTTATTATTTTTTGTTAATATTTTTTTTTTCTAATTTTCTTTATTATTGAGTGTTTCAAGATTCTTTTTCATTGTTGCGTACGTATTCTTAAATGTTTGCACATCATGACGCCCTTTGACGGTTCTGACAACCTTAACCAACTATTTACCTAATAGGGCTCACAACCTTGAATGTTTATTCTACAGTTGTGTTACAATACAATTTACTTCCATTTTTTATTCTACAACTGTGATACAATTTTGTCTGCTGTGAATTTGGGCACTGTTGTTTTCCACTAGCATTACTGCTTCACTGGTTGATGTTTTTTCGTTGGTTGCTTCGATGGTGGTTATTATTGTTTGATTCAACTTTGCAAAGTTGAGGTCCTGCAGCTGTAGTTGGACCTCTTTGTGGTTGTTCGGTGGTTTGTTGTTCTTCAACTTTGCAAGCAGTTGGATCTGTTGTTTTGGTTTGCAGGTTTTCGAGCTGCGCTTCTGTTATCCCTCGTTGATGGGTAAGTTTTCATGCCATGGTTTCGTTGCTATTCATTGTTTGTTGCTTTCTATTTGCAACTTGCAAGGAAGTATTTTCAATACTAGGTGTCCCTGCCTCACAACCCTGTTGCAAAACATCTTTATTTGTTGCTGCTACACCCAGAATATTTTCCCTGTTCTTGAACGTCACTGTTCTATATAGAACCCGCCTTTTTCGCAGCCGTGGTGACATATTAAAAAAAAACAACTCATTTTTCCTTTTCCTATAAACCATACGTTTGGAGAGTTTTTTTCATAATGTTCTTCTCATATTATCTATTCCTGGAAACCATGTGATTCTTTAGTCTGTTTGCTTCTAGACGTCTTTCTCCGATTTGAATGTTGATGCTAGACACAGAACCCAGATTTGTCATAGTTACAATGAGATATAAAAAAAGAAAACCATATGTTCTCCTCTTATTTTTTGTTCCTGGAAAACCATGTGTTTCGTGCATTCTTTCGAGTCTGTTGCCTTCCAATCACATATGCCAACTTCCGATTTCTGGATATCTTGCCATACCTGTTTCCAAAATAGCAATGCAAAGGGTTTTAGAAAACGAGTTCGGAGTTGTCACAGGGAGCAAGCATCTGCCAGGGTAGACTTCGTCCACCTGTTGCCTTTGTCCTGTGCTTTGTGTCTTGCAAAGCATCTTCTGCCTCTGAAAATCTTGTAGGATGCACGTGAGGATTAGGTTAAAAAATGATACACATTGAATACTCGGTCTTTGTTCTCAACAAATTTATAGTGTTATTTATTTGTGTTGTCTGTTCTATTTGGTTCACTATTCACAGTGCTTCTGTTTTCTTGTCATATGCTGTGGTGGCTAGGGAGAACTGAATTTGACAAGAAGAAGGTTGAAGGATAGATAGCGGAATTGGTATGCAATTCCGCACGCAATTTTCTATTTCTCTTTTTCTTTTTTTCTTTTTTCTCTCTTATTTTCTTTTCCTTTCTCTGTTTGCATATAGACTGAATATAGGTAAGAAACATCTTGAAAATCACAGTTTAAGAGATGAAACAAGTAATAGATGTTGAGTCCTACGAAATACATACAGAGTCCATTGTCCATGACAACATCGACCAATTGTTGCATACCAATGGTCTTTTTAGATTGGATTCATTCTCATATACTGTAGAGGATTTCCTTTTCAATGCATTTCAGGTTCTATTTCATTTCCGTTATTCCTCGACTGACCTGTGCAATGGATTGATACATTATTTCTTGGATTGTTTTAAAAATGGCGATGTTGAGGCATTGGAGTTGTATGAATACGAATTGGCATCTGACATTCTTTGGTAGTTGCATGAAATACATGATGTCACTACGTATTTTTCAAAGATGCGGTTGTCTGCATCTACAATGCTGCCTGTAGATGAGAGGGGATTTTGGGGAGATACATTTTGTATACAGTGGTTGTCTAAGTGGCTCAATATATCAATTGGAGTGTGGTCATTGACAAGAAAAACAATATATCTACTATTTAACATAACTGCATCCAACGATCCATATTGCATCTTGTTCCATGATGCCAATCCTGTCAGTGGGCATTATGAACCACTAGTGTATAGAAAATTATCCATATACAATCTTGTAGAACCTCATATTTACTTGTCCCTCATTTGCAAAGACCTTGAATCACAATGGAAACAAATTATGCATTGTGTACAGTGCCATGGCTTGCAGATAGAAACAACTGTTGCATCTAGTTGTGGAGATAGTCTGTTCAATTCAATTTGCTATTTGGTAGCAACAGAGATCGATGTGCAGTCGTTGTGTCTTTACACTATACAATCCTTTTGCAATGCAATTATAGGTGGCAACCAACAAGCTTTTAGCTGATTTCATCAACACCTTTTACCATATCTCCTAGAAAATATGTTGACAATTGAAAGTTGGCAAGAATACCTTGTAAACATGGCACTGCCATATGAAAAAGGAAACGTGGAGGGTGGCAGATTCTGTTTGCAATGGATATCTATCATATTCAGAGTAAATATCTAGGTTTGGTCAACTCTGTCAGATGACAATGTCCATTCCTGGTCTACTGATTGAAACTATGATCGAACAATTGACATCATCTCGATGAAAACAGATACTCCACATATCCATTATTAACCTTTGATGGGAAGTTCCATTGGTTTAGGGTCCACTGTCGATGCCACCCAAACTGCATCGAATGTGCATACCCGTAGCATGCTATTTAATGAGAATGAAACCCGTCCCAGTTGTGATGGGGCCATACAGGGCTTAAAAAAACCTGTAGACTAACTTATCACAACTTCAAAAATTTCATCCTTGAAACTCGTCCCAGTGTTGGTTGTGGAGCCTGATTATCTTCCTGATTTATAGGTCTTTTAATTTCATCCTTGTTTATGCCCCATGAAGTATTTACACCCCAGAAGTATGTACAGTCTTCCACACGGGAGTGTGCAGAGGGGGGGTACCCCCTCTGCGGGGTCCGGGGGGCCTATCCCCCCAGCTGGGGGGTCTGGGGGCAAGCAGGCACCCAGCGGGGGTTCGGGGGCAAAGCCCCAGAAGCAAAAATTGCCTTATAAAAGTATATTTTAATTTCATTGTAAATCCGGACTGTTCATTATAAGGTCGCAGATCTAACAGTAGAGATTATGTTAGGGTTTTTTTCCCTAGAAGGCAATCCTCTTTTATGAGGGAAATGTATTGCGGCTATGGTGGATGGTGAATATTGTATTCTGAGAGAGGAGACTGTGAGAGAAAGAAGAGGAAGTTACAACGGGTTTTGCTGTAGGTTGTATCCCTTCATTTGTTGGATAATAATAAAAGAAGGACCTGCCAATTTCTCTTGTGGACATAGCCCACACTGGGTGAACCACGTAAATCTGTGTCTCTCTTGTATTGTGTGTATTCTATGTTTTGTTTCTGCATTTGTTTTATTTTATTGCTCCGCGGTCTTGTTTTTATAACAACTGGTATCAGAGCATAAGGTAACTTGCAGGAAAAGAGGGTTCCTGGTTCGAGTGGGAGCAATTTCGGAAGATGGAAAGTTTAGGGTCAAGAAATTTAATGGCCAAAACTACCAGTTATGGAAGATGCAGATGGAAGACTATTTATATTAGAAGGATCTATTCCTACCATTGAGCGGAGTAGCAAAGAAGTCGGCGGCCATGAAGGGCGATGAATGGGAGATTCTTGACAGAAAGGCTCTAGGAATGATACGACTGAGTCTGGCAGCGTCGATGGCTTTCAATATTTCGAAAGAAAAGAAAATGAAGGGTTTGATGGATGCGTTGGCCAAATTGTATGAAAAACCCTCGGCGTCAAATAAGGTATTTCTAATGAAGAGATTATTTAATATGAAGATGTCAGAAGGTGGGTCTGTTGCAGATCATTTAAATGAATTTAATACAG
>SNQJ01S0003075.1:33366-87101 GCA_010110895.2 Picea sitchensis
GAAGGACCTGGCAATTTCTCTGGTGGACGTAGCCCACACTGGGTGAACCACGTAAATCTATGTCTCTCTTGTATTGTGTGTCTTCTGTGTTTTGTTTCTGCATTTGTTTTATTTTATTTCTCCGCGGTCCTATTTTTCTAACACCCAGTTGTGATCAAGCCATAGAGGGCTTGAACAAAAAATGTAGACTAACTTATCAAAACTTGAAAAAGGTCATACGTGACAGGAAAAAATACATTGATGGTATGAGAAATACCACTGGTTCAGGGTCTAGTGTGAATACATTGAATCTGCATAGGCATCCTATGCTATTTAATTAGAATGAAACTCATCCCAGTTTCCATGAGGTCATATTTCCCTTGAACAAAAAATGTAGACTAAGTTATCACAACTTAAAAAAGGTCATACGTGAGAGAAAAAAATACATTACTATGCTTCATTGTAGGCAAAAACTGACATACCACAAACTAAAGAAAATTGTTCATGAACAACACAAGAGAAACATGTACGGTCACATATCCCATGATGGTGATGGCATTGTCTGAGAGGAAAAAAATCACATTTCGTGGGGTGGAACCAACAAAATGCACAACTGCCAATGAAAACCACCAAACACTTTCTACGCATACTTCTCTACGGAAGAAAGATGCAAGACAGACCTATGTGAAACAAATCAAAGACACTCCTTCAATTTCATGTGCAATTTGCGATCAATTGAATTTCACAAAAAACACTAAGTATTTCACGCCCGATTTGGAGGCATAATACCTCCGCCTGACAGAAATGATAAAACATTTTCTAGCGATGAAATTTGTTTTCCATGTAAACAATCACTTGAAAATGGAAAACTGCCACAGTTTGCAATGCCTAACAAAATAAGATGTAATACACCACTACTAGATGTAAGTGCACTTACAGAGCTTGAAGAGAGACTTTTGTCTTTGCGAATTGAATTTACACAAATCAAGACTTGAGGCTATAAACGATGCTATAAGTGACCCCAAATGGGCTTAACATGATCAATTATTAATGTGCTTGTGCAACTAGATGTTGTGAAAAAATCCTTTCCACAATTCATTAGCGATATAATGACAATTATTGTGGCTCTAAAAATATGCTTGCAATACAAGAATGAATATCAGACAGGTAAAGTGCGTGTGCATGTTTTCATGAAAGCATTAAAATAATTATGTTCTAGGACCCTGTACAAAGCACAGAACATTCATATAAATGAGAACTGGAATAGTGTTCTCGGAGAAGGGGATGACAGCTCTGCACAGACTCTCGAAATTGCAAGTGAATTTGATACAAGCGATGAATCAAAGACTAAAACACTTGCTGAGACGTTGGTACATGGATTCACTGATTCACAACACATTCATGACTTGCAAGACAAGATTGTCAAAATTGCACCTGGTGAGGGACAACATCCACTTGGAATATTCAAGGACAAATTTGCATAGGAAATGAACTTCCCAACAATTTTCTATGGAGATCCACGTCCCAGTGACATTACAGAATGATTCAATTATCATAAAATAGTTCGATGGGAGATGCTACATTCAAGCAGTGACTTTTCCTGTCACATAACAATTTGTTTTTTCAAAACAATGCACATAATAATAGAGCAAGTGCTCTCTTGCATGTGGGTGTGAATAAGAAAAGGCCAGCTGCAAGGAAGAAATTTGTTGGCCAAAGATGTCAAGTACAAAGTAAACCTAGAAAAAATCCTAAAATTTGATATTGGATACATAGATTTCAAAAACATTCGCATCTCTCATGACTATTTGCAACAAAACAAGAAAACTATTTTTGCAATGATCCGACAATTAGGACCGCCAACATTTTTCATCACATTTACAAGTGCAGAGCATCACTGGGATCCATTGGTGGTTGCGGTATCTGATTTTCATAAGTACAGGAAACATAAAAAACAAACGGATACATTGGAAAATGATAGCATTGACTACCTTATAAGAAAACACCCAGTGACATGTACTCACTACTATAGACATATAATAAATTCTTTGAGACAATTGATATGCCATGATGAAATTTTTTTCAAAAAAATATCAGACTAATTTTTTTTGACTGAATTCCAGAATAGGGGGAGTGAACATGACCACACACTCTTGTGGATAGAGGGTGCACTGATCTATGGAGATGACAACAAATCATAGATTGAGCAGTTTATGGACAAATACATAACATGCAACACAAATCATTTGGATCGAGAACTTGCCAAACTTCACAGACATTATCATACAAAAACTTGTAAAAAAAGGAAAAACTCACATTGCAGATACAACTTCCCCATGTCGCCAATGAGAACAACAAGAATCATAGAGCCACTTAGTTTAGAAGACAATGATGTCGTTGATAAATCTATATCCCTGTTCGAATTTCTAGAACAACGATACTTTGATGGGTTAATGAGCTTTGATGATTTCTTGACACATCTAAAACTAATAGAAGATGACTGCATCCAAGCCATACAATGCACGCTTAAACAACCAACAATTTTCCTTAAAAAAAACTTTCCCATGTCCGAAACAACAATTTCTCCAAGGAAATGCCAGTTATGTGGAATGCAAATACAAATGCGCAGTATGTCCTCAATGCATATGTTGCAACATCATAGTGTACTTCGTATATGACAAAGGTTGACAAATCCATGACAAGTGCATTCAGAAGAATACAGAAAGAACATGAACGAAGTCATATTGATGTTATACTAATGATACACACTTTTGGTAATACATTACTTAATCTTCAACAAATGTATGCTCAACAGGAAGTCCACATTTCACTTTCCCTGCCCCTCAATAGTAGTTTAAGAAAACGTGTCTTCATAAACACATCTCCACTTGAGAAACACACATTTGTGCTTAAACCACCGTCTTTGCTACAACAAAAGCCTGACAATTCAGAGGACGTGCTATGTCGCTCTATTATTGATTATTACCTCCAGCGTCCATCTCCTATTAAGCATATCTGATTAGCATAATTCATATCGCATTACAAAAAAAATGGTGCACCCATATCAAAAAGAAAAGAAACGTCTGTGATACGGTTTGTCAAATACAACAAACATACTGACTATGAAAACTATTGTAGAGAAAAACTATTGTTATATGTTCCGTTCGATGAAAATGAAAGCACATTAAAACATAACTTCCCTACATGGGAAGTTGCATATGTTGCCTCTAAGACTATAGTGCAAACCAATGAATCTAGATTTACTTACAATGTTAATACAACATGGGGTGATCTAGAAAGTGCAGTTAATGAACTAGAAAATCCTGACAATCTTGATTAGACATTCAAAAACTAAAAAACAACTAGAACTCCCTGTGAGTCCTATGAATTTCAAGCGGATTTGCCTCGTCCTTGACCATGCAGCATTGAAAAACGTATCAATATTGGTTTTCAAGTCACAAAACATCCTTTCCTTATTGAAAATAATGAATAAAACAGAATTAGATGTCTGTTGAATCGATAACAACAAACAATTCTAAATGACATTGCGCTTAAAAAACACTTGAACATGCACACTCCTGTGCACTTGTTCGTTACAAGCGGAGTAGGAACAGGGAAGACATTCATAGCTAAATAACTATTCCAAATGCTTATACGAATCTATGATTCAAACAATTCTTATGATCCTATGAAACCAAAGGGCTTGATAGTTGCATATACAAGAAAAGCGGCATATAATGTAGGTGGAACAAAAGTCCACTCTACATTTTTTATGCCTTTTAACAAGTCATAGTTTCTTCCACTCAGCAAGAAAATGTTAGATACCTTGTCTAAGATTTATGACGGACTCAAACTTGTCTTCATAAATGAGGCATCTTTGATTGGAAGTCGCTTCTTGTATTCCATTGACAACTGACTAAGAAACATAAAACATGTGCACACAAAATACTTTGCAAACATTGACATGATAATCTGTGGGGATCTTTACCAGGCACAACCCATCCAAGATTCTTTGATATTTGAACAACCTACAATCAACATGAAAACAATGACCCATGACTTCTGGAAAGACAAAATTAAATGCTTTGAATTGCATACTACAATGCGCTAGACAGATGAAACATTTATTGCAATTCTGAATAGAATGCGGACAAACAACCAAACACATGATGACTTAACATATATCAATTCGAGGTGCATGCGACCTGCACCAATAGACCCAACCTTCCTTTACCTGTTCTACATGAATATGGATGTTGCAATGCATTACATGTTCATGCTATCTCTCATGCCTGGTGATGATATCATCATCAATTCATTTGACCTCGAAGAAGACAATCATGGAAATGTGCCATGTCATGAACATACAACCACTTTACCTTTGCAACTTGTCCTGAAAGTAGACATGCTGGTTGAAATATATGCCTACAACTATGATTCATAGGATGGCTTGGTCAATGGTGCAGATGGGATACTCAAAGGATATACTAAAACATAAAAACTTGATGTCCTTTGGATAAAGTTCCATGAACCGCATATAGGCCACCGACAAACAAACAAGTTGGTTTATCTATATAATTCAAACACTGCAAGTGATTGGAAACCTATCTTGCGAATAAAAAAACCAATATCGACATTAGCAAAGATGGGTCAACTGAATATTCGAAAACAGTTTCCAATTAAACTTTCATGTGCACGTACAGTCCACAGATTGCAAGGACTAACACTTGATAGTGTTGCATTTGAGCTTGATGGAATTTGAATGCATGGAATTGTATACACAACACTGTCCCATGTCAGAAGTATAGACTCCTTGTATTTTCTAAGTCCTCTTACAAAAGATAACTTCAAAGTCAAACACAAAGTTGATATTGAAATTCAATGCCTCAGGACTATCACAAAGTGGCATCTGGAGTATGATTACCAATCCATAGAAACAAATTCATTTGTATCAATTCTCTCACTTAACACACATATATTACATGCACATATGGATGATATACTCAATGAATATGACACAATGCAATCTAATATTTTGTGCTTACAGGAAACCTAAATGGCATTATCCATGCAAAACAAACAATTTTCAAATCACAGTTACATATTGAGTTACATTAAACATGGGGTGATGATATTGGTAAATAAACATGTAACAATTTTGGACTATATGCATTTTGAAGAAAACAATGTTGAGMTGGTGCTTGCAAAAGTATTGTTCAATGGATCRGAAATTGAAATACTTAATCTCTATGCCGCTTCCCATGCAACATTGTCTAACATACTAAATGTTCTTTCCAATGCATTGGAGCATTTCCATATGAACAAAACCATTTTCATTGTAGGAGACTTCAATATTGACATGTTACAAAATAATGCTAGAACAAAATAATTGGAAAAGTACATGTGCAAATACAGTTTCCGCTTTCTTTTGAACAACACAAGGAATGTACAAAACACACTTATTGACCATGTGTGGTCGAATGTGCCCACTTCTCAGTACACCGTCTTTATTTTAAACACATACTGGTTTGATCATGATACAATTGGTATTGCACTTGAATTATGAAAGACACATCAAACATATTGCAAAATCATATTTCAATGTTTCAAAGAATATATATTTACCTTGTTGCAGAAAACCAAGTTATCCAACTTCTTAGTTTTGCCTCGTTTGTACACATACTAGTCTGATCATGATACAATTTGTATTGCACTTGAATTATGAAATATACATCAAACATATTTCAAAATCACATTTCTATGTTTCAAAGCATATATGCCTATCTTGTTGAAGAAAACCATGCTATCCAATTGCTTAGTTTTACCTGCTTTGTAATTGATTTTGGGCACAAATGTTTTTTACACAAAAAAATTATATATACACAATCATGGATAAACAAAAAAAACCAAAAAACCAAAAAAGGTATATTCTTCTAGCGCTATCTATTACTCTATTCCTTTTATTCTATTTTATTTACTCTATGTACATATTCCTCTCTTTTTTCTTTACATGTGAACTTATGTTCATGTCCATTTTGTTTTGTGCTTTTTTCATAGAAACAAAGTGGAGAAATGAACATGACATAGAAGTCTTAACTAGAAGTTTAGAAGAATCCATGCAAAGGTGCATATTTCTACCCGTGTTCCACATCCAATTGTTTTTCATTTACTCTGTCTATATTTGTTACACTAATTTGCATCTCTATTATTTTTTCCCTTCGATACTCCATATCTTCCTTTATATTGATTTTTCTTTATGTCAATTCTATTTTCTATGTTGCTGTATTCAAATAAATAAATTTGTACTCATCTTGTTTTTCATATGTTCCTATGTAGAAACTTTCTTTGATGTCCATTTTATTCTCTATGTTCCTAGCTTGAAACAAGAAAATTCATTGGGCACAAATATGGATTGCAATGTGCCGCAACAAATACAGTGCATAAGCCTGAGACTTCATTGGTATGGTTGCAAAAAACTATGATCTACATACGTTCTCCAATTTGTCCAGCTATATGTTTTTCCCATAGTTGATGTGTTTCTATGGCTTGATAATTATCTCATTATTGTGTTGATCTGTAACCCATATAGTTCTTTGCTTCCTTTCTTTTTTCTCTTCTATACATATCCATTATCCCTTATCTTCTTCCTCTCTATTATCCGTTGTTGGTTCTATACTTAGTCCCATGTCCATCCTTGTGGGTTCCCAGGATGTCTGAGTGACAAATTCCATGTCCATTTATATCTTTACATCACGAGTTTGACCGACCATCGTTCATTTTCATACTTGGCGAATTTTATTCTCGTAGGTCCCTGCGTAAGTGCCATCGAACTCTCATGCCCCGTGTTCGTCGTATACATATAGCACCTGAAACTTAGGTTATGTACAATTCGACCCCCGAATTGAACCCCTAGGCCTCACTCTACCTATGATGAATCCGTCTGAATGATTTCATATAAATGTGCCAAGTCATATATTTTGTCTATTGCTTGCTCCCTTTATTTTTTTGATTCTATCCTTACGCGTTATTCCCTTTTCTTCTTTCCCTGTATTATCTGTTTCTAGTTCTATGCTTAGTTGCATATTTATGCTCGTAGGTTCCTGGGGTGGTGGAGTGAGAAATTCTACATCCATCTATATCTCCACATTATGGGTTTGACCGACCGCAGTCTGTTTTGACACTTAGAACATTTTAAGGCCATGGGTTCCCCCAAAGCCATTATCGAATTCCCATGCCCCATGTTCGGATATACATCTTGTACACAAAAATCAGGTTATTTACAGTTTGACCCTGAGCTCCTCGAACTCGCAAGCCTCACTATGCCTACAATAACTCTGTCTGACCAACCCACCTTTCCATAATTAAGATCAAGTGTTGTTCTGTGATGCATAAAGTTATTTATTCTCGTTTTTTTTCTCTTCTATACTTTACACTTTTTCCCTTTTGTTCTTCCCCTCTATTATCCCTTTTTTTCTTCTATACATAATATAGTCACATGTCTATTCTTGTGGGTTCCCGGGGCTGCAGACTCAGAAATTCAATATCCATCTATATCTTCGCATCACGAGTCAGTTCTCAGCTAGGCCCTATGGAGCTCCCATGCCTCGAACTCTCATGCCGGATAGTCGATGTATTTCTATCGCTTGACAATTATCAGACAAAGTGTTCGTCTATCAAGCATAAAGTTATTGGATCTGTTTCTTTTTTTCTCTCTTCTATACTTAGCCTCATTTCTATGATAGCGGGTTCCCAGATGGCGGACTCAAAAATTCTATATCCATCTATATCTTGATATCACGAGTCTAACCGACCGCTTTCATTTCTTTACTTAGCCAATTTTATGGATACAGGTTCCCAGGTAGGCGTTATTGAACTATCATGCATCGTGTTCAGAGTATACATATTGCATCCAAAAATTGGGTGATCTACAATTCGACCTCTATGATAGTGGGTTCCCAGGTGGTAGACTCACAAATTCTATATCCATCTATATATTGACATCACGAATTCGACCAACTACTTTTGTTTCCTTAGCCAATTTTATGGCTGCGGGTTCCCAGGTAGGCGTTATCGAATTCTCATGCATCGTGTTTGGAGTATACATATTGCATCCAAAACTTGGCTGATCTACAATTCGACCTCTATAATAGCGGGTTCCCAGGTGGTGGACTCACAAATTCTATATCCATCTATATCTTGACATAACGAGTCCGACCGACCGACCGCTTTCATTTCTTTACTTAGCCAATTTTATGGCTGCAGGTTCCCAGGTAGGCGTTATCGAACTCTCATGCACCGTGTTCGGAGTATACATACTGCATCCAAAACTTGCGTGATCTACAATTCCATCACAGACTGCCACGTTAAAAAAAGTACCAAAGAATTTTTGACTCCCTTACATACCCGCCACCTTCATGCCTTCCCAATGCACATTAACTATGATTTAACTAGTGACAACTCATCACAGATGTTCGAAAATATTGGCATTAATAC
This sequence comes from Picea sitchensis, assembly GCA_010110895.2. Taxonomy (NCBI): domain Eukaryota; kingdom Viridiplantae; phylum Streptophyta; class Pinopsida; order Pinales; family Pinaceae; genus Picea; species Picea sitchensis. The sequence continues at coordinate 41,839 of SNQJ01S0003075.1, forward strand.
ATGGAAAGCTCAAGGACATCTCCCATTAAAATGCATTAATGGGAGAATATTATGGAATCTGATTAGTTTCTTATTTTAGTTTTTTTACGGCATCAACATAGCAAGAATGCAATAGTAGTTCAGAAAAATGGTTATTTACCTTAGACTTTTTGAAAGAAGTGTACCCCATATTTTCGTACTTAGTGGATTGTTCAGGTCATGTTCTCACAGATTTGCGGGTTGTCGAGCTTCCAGGTACACAAAAGTTCCGGAGTAGTTTTCGCTGGCATCCATCTTCGACAAATTCATGCGCTTCCCAATGCACATTAATTATGCCTTTATTAGTCACAACTCACCAGAGACATCGAAAAGATTGGCATTAAAAGGTGAAAAGGTCGAGGACATATAACATTAAAACACATTGAACCAATATTTAGTGGAGATTATATTATGATGTTGCACTATCCATTTTAAATACTATGACGAGAAAAGGAACGCTCTTATCAACTTATGGTTGTAGCTCGACAACATTTATGTGGAGATGGCCTTAATATTTTCAGGAACGAGGACCACAATTTTCACTGCTCCATAGCTTATGACCACTACTACTCGTCCCCTTATTCTCGAAAGAAATTTATCTCGACATATGGAATTGCAACAACATCTTCTGTCCCCAATTTTTTTTACTTTTAGGAGTTGGTCACGTACTGTGCCGATAACTATATTCCGAAACAATAGATTATCCAATTGGGAAGCCATTCCCAAGTCTCCCTACACCCTCAAGTATTTCAAAATATGTTACCACTTCTCGACCCAATGACAACTTTCAAGGGCGAGAATTGCGGACAGTTCTTAAAGAAGCCATCTTCCATTGAGGCAAGTTGATTTCCATTAAAATTTCTTCCCAGTTATTGCAATACAGAAGGCAGAATAAATTCTTTATGTCATCTTATCTAATTTTCTCCGTGGTGAATTTCTATGCATTCCCTTGACTATTTATGTGTAACAAGTTGAACTGTAAATTTTACCCATGTCACATATTTGGTACAATGTTTTTTGTTGGAATAGCAAGGCAGTACATCTACTGGTTGCATTTTTCCCATGAAAAAATAAAAAGTCAATTCATCTCTCTGCCTTAGAAAGTCGAGCATTTCATGGTCAGTCAGAACTTCAATAGTTCTTTCACTGACACCATCCTAAATGATCTTGGTACCAGTACCAATGACTTGCCCAAGCACAACACAATGCCAACACCAATGAAGTCTAGGACCCTAATTTGATATTCAACTCATTGTTTCTAACTAAGCAAGAATTTGATGATCATGTTCATATCTATAAAAAACTGTCATTTGAAAATTTCTATGACATTCTTAAATATGGTAAAGATGACGTGAAAACCTGGCTAGTTGGTTATGCGATTAAAAACCAAGATATTCAAGGAGCATTGCACAACCTGTCTATTGATCTGAGGGACTTCGAAAGTGAATTTTTCGATATAAAAATCCACCATGAAATCAACGTGGCGCCCATCAGGAGCTACATCGAAGAATGGTTCAAAAAGGTTTTCCACCAGATAACCAATGAAGCTCAAAGTTGACGAAAGTCATAAAAGGACATCAACAAGCAAATGGCAAGGCATGGGACACCATCATAGTAAGTTGATACTGATCACATTATTATGTTTTCCTCCACTTACTCTAACAAAGTTTTAACCAAGGACTGACAATTGTTTTTTTCTTCTTGCCAGGTCTTGTTGTTTCCATCATTGAATTTCTTCTTTCTACCAACTTCATTCTTGTACATCGTTGCTTTCTAGTTCGTGATAGTCCCAATTCCAGTCATTATGTCACACACATTTTTATTTTTCATAATATGTAATGAACTATACATTTTTTTGCAAATTCGAAGACAACTATTTTTTGGGAAGTATTCTCAATTGTGTTTTGTGACCCATTTTATATGAATATAAATATTTGACGTTGTTCTATGGTGATCTTCAATATTTGGTTTTTTATTTGAAATCTATATTTCTTCTTAAAATTAACTCATTTTGTTGTACATGTTCCTATTATGTATTGTGCATATATTACAACTTCCCATATTTTGGAATATTCTTCGATATACGACATGAAAAATCATACATTTTTTTTCTTTATTGCTTTTGGATTTTAGCAAAAAATTGCGAGCCCATAGAACCATTCAAATTCGAACATGGTTTACATTTGGATCACAAATAATCCATTAATATACATTAATATGAATGCACATTAAAATATATATAAACAAAATCCTTTAAACTTGGACCTGACTTTCTCATTCTCCTAGATTTCCCGCAGGTTGACTGGTCCCCGTGTTCGCGCAAGTTAATATGTCAAAGTCATGCAACAATGTATCAAGTGCATAATCGCCCCCACAATTTGTGATAAAAAACTAATCTTCAACAAAGCATTTGCTCACAACATTTTTAATGGTAAAAGCATAATAGAAAACGATTAAGTGGATAAATATTGGACTAGAAAATTAAGGTTTTGCAATGGCTTTTTCAAAGTATATGCAATAATTATACAACTCCAAAAACATACAAAAAATATCTTCCCAACAAACGGAATATCTATTACAGATTTGAATATACTAGCCCTTATTTTCGTCTTGTATACTTAACCAAATTCTTGTTTCTCTTTTACCTCTAATTTCTCCTTGTTACTTGGTAGTTTTACCAAAAATCTCTAGCTGCACGGGTTGGCGGACTCATGGTTTCACATTTGCAATCGTGCTTTTATATCGCGACTCCGACCGCCTACTTCCCCATTCCATACCTAGCCACATTTCTGATCATGGATCCAGGGTCACAAGCTCTCTAGATTGCATTTCCATTGTTTCTTGATGTCCAAAGAGCACCCAGACTTTCACGATATACAAATTTACAACTAGACTCTCACATCATACCCTCTGCCCCGTTAAACAATTTCCTCCCAAAATTTTCAAGACCTACAATTTGACGGCCGGGTCCTCACGTCTCCTCTGACTCTGGCCGTCCACTTCCCCATTCCATACCTAGACACATTTCTGATTGCGGATTCAGGGGCATGCATGCTCTAGATTGCACTTCCATTGTTTCGTGACCTCCAAAGAGCACCCAGACTTCTGCTATATAAAAATTTACAACCATACTCTGACATCATACCCTCTGCCCCATTAGACAATTTGCTCTCAAAAGTTTCAAGACCTGCAATTTGACCGTCGGGTCCTCATGTCTCCCGTTGAACTATTTTCACCCCATTTTCAAGCCCTTCCATCCACTTTCGATACTTCACCATTTTTTTGAATCTCTTTCGCCATTTGACCGACCACAGATTTACGAACACGCATGCTCTACATTGCACTTCCATTGTTCTATGACCTGGAAACAACACTGAGACTTCCACATTTCAAAAATGACCTACAATGTTTCCTTCGAGTCCTCACGTCTCTTGGGAAACTATTGTGACCAAATTTTCGACCCCGTTCGCCCGCTTTCCATACCTATCCCTTTCTTGGAATCTCTTTCACGCCTCCAATTCCTAATCATTGTTTCTTGTGCCCACCACATTTGCACTTCCTTCAAACTATGCAATAACTAAGCTTTAATCCTAACATCTCACCATGCCTCCAGGCGACATTCATGGTGATTTTTCATAGAAAAATTCTCCAGAAACATGCACAAAATATCCTGTCAGGTAACGAGATATCTATTACAAATATCGATATACTAGCTATAATTTAAATATGGATTGCAAGAGGAATTTAATGGTTCCCAGTATTGAAAAATACCAAGCAGGAAAACTGCACTTTTCTTAGTTGCTTGCACAAAGGCAGGCCTTTGGATGGTCCTTCCACCTTTGAATTTTACTTGGAAAGTCTCACAGCCTGGAATATTTGGTTAAATGATGTGTTACCATACGTTTTCCTCTGCGTTTTTTTATATAATTTTGTGTGCAGTGAATTTCTTGGTTGGTTGGTTGGTGCTTGTGCAGTGTTCAGGTCCCGCGGCTGCTGTTGGGCCTTTTGGTGCTTCTTAACTGGGTTGTTATTTGTTGTTTTCTCTTGTTTGCCTAAACTTTGCAGTGTTGGGGTGCTGCATCCGTGGTTGCATCTGTTTTTACATGGTTTCATAGTTGGCTCCCCATAAATTATGATTAATATGGATGTAAATTACATCTCTTATGGCCTGAAGCAGAGTTTGTCGGGTTCCAACTATATTTCATAGCTGACAATGTTTTTTCCATTGTTAATGTCTTTCTATGGGTTCATAGTTATGGGTAGGTGTTGGTGTGTGAGCGATAAAGTTCATCTCTCCCTTGTTTTCCCTCTTGTAAGCTTTCCCAGTTTTTCCTTTTGTTCTTCCTGTCTATTATGAATTTCTATTTCTATAGTTTGCCATGTTCCTATTGTCGAGGGTTTCCAGGGTGGCCAGTTGACAAATCGTCATATTCATCTATATCTTCACATCACGAGTCCGACAAACTAGTGTTCGTTTGCATATTTATCCAATTTCTTCTAAACTTTCCTATTTTTCGCTTGCGGGTTCCCAGATAGGTGGACTGCAGTTCCACTATTCCTTGAGTTGCAAACAACACCCCCGCTTCCGCGATGTACGAAAAACCAGTGTTCGTTTTCATATTTGTCCAATTTCTTCTAAACTTGCCCGCTTTTCGCTTGCGGGTTCTTGGACAGGCAGACTGCACTTCCAGTATTCCTTGAGCTGCAAACAACACCTCAGCTTCCGTGATGTACAAATTCACTTCCTAAATCCCAAAACATTGTCTCTTTCGTGTTAGACATTTTGCACTAAAAATTTGTGATACATACAATTTGACCATTGGGGCCTCACGTCTCCTCGGCAACCCAGGTCACCCTATTTTGAAGACCGTCTGGCTTCTTTCCACAGTTCCATTTATTCAAATCTCTTTCGTGGATCATTGAGTTCACGGGTTCAGACAATTTCCAATTCCTAGTCATTTTTTCCCGTGCTTGCTACCTTCACACTTCTTTCCAAGTATATTCAATAAGTTTACAACTTCTCTAGAAACATGTAGAAAATATCTTCCTAGGAAATGGGATATATATTACAGATTTGAATTCTGAGGCACGCGGGTTCTAGGGTGCACTTCCATTGTTCCTTCACCTCCAAAGAGAACCTAGACTTCCACGATATAGAAATTTACAACCAGACTGTCACATCATACCCTCTTCCCTGTTACACACTTTGCACTCAGAAGTTTCGAGAGCTACAATTTGATCGCTGGGTCCTCACATCTTTTGTGCAACAATTGCCACCCCATTTTGAAGCCCCTTTGTCCACTTTCCATACTCCACCATTTGTCTGAATCTCTTTTGTGGATCTTTGGGTTGGAGGGTTCATGAAATATCCAATTCCTAATCACTATTTCTAGTGCCTACCACCTTCTCACTTCTTCCCAACCAAGTCCGACCGATTGTTTCCCTATTCCATACTTGGCCACTTTTTCCATTGCCAGTTCCTGGACACACAGACTAAATATTTCCCTTCCATTTTCCACAACATGGAAACAACACTCTCAATTATGCAATTATACAAAGCGGCCACAGGGCCTCTCCACCGTATAATCTTCCCTTTTACAGATTTTACAGTAAAAAATTCTGATACATACAATTTGAATGTCGGCCTTCACCTCTAGTAACAATCCCCTTTAACACTATTTTGAAACCCGTTCGACCGCTTTTCATACTTCCCCATTCCTTCCTTTCACTCTTCCCTTTTACGCACTTCGCAGTTAAAATTTCTGAAACATACCATTTGACCATTGGCCCTCACCTCTACTCAGAATTCCCTGTATTTTGAAAACTGTGCAACCACTTTTCATATTTTTCCATTCCTTGTTTGCACTTATTTATAATAAAAGAGTCTTATTTATAATTAAAAACTAAATTAACTCATTCGGTCCTGCCCTTCAGAAAGAAACCAAGATTTGTGGGGATCTCCCATTAATACACATTAAACCAAGATTTCTGGAACGTTATATTATCGTTTCCGAGTGTTGATTTCAAACACCATGGAATGTCATTCGTGGGACTTCGGGTTGGCCCGTTCACGAATTATTCAAATCCTAATTCTGAAAACGAGCCCGACCGACCGTTTCCCTATTCCATACTTAGCCACTTTCCTGTAATTCTACAAATATACAAATTGCCCGTTGAACTGCACCATCATACCCTCTTTCGTTTTACGCGTTTTGCAGTAAAATTTTTTGTCTCAAGCAATTTCACCGTTGGAGACTCACCTCTCCTCATTATCTCCTGTAAACCTAATTTGAGTCCCATCCAATTGCTTTTCATACTTGGCCATTCCTTGCTTACTCTTCCCTGTCTCCCTCACCTTCACACCTATTTATAATAAAAAAAGGTTTGTATATATATATGTGTGTGTGTGTGTGTGTGTGTGTGTGTGTGTGTGTGTTTTGTTTCTAAATATGCAATTAGTAATCTTTAATGCTAACATCTCATCATGCGGGAACCATGTAAATTGTCATTGATGGGCGAAAGGCTCGAGAAAAATTACCATTAATACGCATTAAACCAAGATTTATGGAGGGTTTTGTTATCCCTTTCGAGTATTAATTTCAAATACCATGGAATGTAATTCGCACGTCCTTGTCTTGGGTCGTTCACAAAACCTCCAATCCTTAATTTTTCTTCGCTGTAACTGCCACCTTCGAACTTCTAAGTATGCAATAATTAATCTTTACTTATAACAACTCATCATCTAGCATGCATAGATATTTTCATTAATGAGTGAAGAGCTTGAGGAGATTTTCCATTCACACACATTGAACCAACATTTCTAGGGGAGTTATATTATCCCATCCATTTGTTCATTTCAAGCATCGTCTGGAGAAAACATACGTCCTCGTTAACTAATAACACCATCTTGACAATAGTTTTGTGGAGATACAGTGAACATCTTCGGGCATGAGGACCAGAACTACCACAGTAAAAAATCATCGCTCCAACGGCCTACCACAATAACAAAGCAACCCAAAGTTCTTCGAACTAAGGAGGTTCATCCTAAAATTTATAGTTCTCACAAGATTCCTATGGAGAATAAAATAAAAATAATTGTAAGGGAGGCGAAAGAACTCAAAATTGAAAGTCAGAACATGGAACTTGACACTGATTTGGATAGCATATTCTGCAACCTTGATGAGCCGGGAGACGCGATTCACCATAGTGGGTCAATGGACATAGTTGGTACCAAAATCTTTGACGAAGATGAATCCTTCGTATTCCAGAGTATTGTTTTTGAAAGAGAATCTAAAAAATTAATTATTGAGAAGAGAGATGTAAAGAATAAGAGACAAAAATATCGTTCATAATTTGACCTTGCAAACATGTAGACCTCCCAAATATCTGGATTTCACAGAGCAACTAGAGATACTCTTGATGATTCCATTGGAGTAATTGAGGCCAAAAATGCCAGACTAAAGGACCAGATCAAGGAATTAGAGGAATCTTTGATTCCTATGCCATTTCTTGCCAAATCTTTGGTAATAACCATGCCTTCCACCCCTGCAGTAGAGTTAAAAATATCCTCCAGCTTCCTCACATCGTGTAGAGGATATGTGGAGAAAAATATAAAGAAGAGAATGGAACTGATTACTGATGCCTGGGAAACATCACAAGCTATGGATTCTTTGGGAATGATGGGAAATAACTTGCTCAAAATTTTGCAGACGGATTTAAAAAATGAATAAACTTTCTATTTGCACATGGTCATCCCTTTTTCCTTTCATGTCAACAACATGGCAGACAYGACAAGAAGACAACATGATCTCCCCTCCAAAAGCTATATCACTCAATTAGAAGCATGATGGAAAGAGAAGGTGWAGAACTTGTATCTCATTGTCCAATCATGTGAGCAAGCAATATCAATGAAAGAAACATTATTCACAAAGATGTCCAAAATAAACTTAGCTGGAAGGACCAACGAGTTCCAGGATCCCAACTTAATCATCAACTCATTGAGGTTAACCAAGCAAGCTTTTGATAAACAAGTTCATAACTTAAAGGCATTGCCTTTGGACAAATTTTACAGGATTCTTGAATATGGTGAAGATCACATGGACAAATGGCTAGTTGACTATTCAGTACACAATGGAAACATTCATCAGACTCTGCGTAATCTTTCTATTGATCTAAGCGAATTAAAAACATAACTTTTCATCATAAAAATTAGAAATGAGATCAATGTTGCCCCCTCGAAAACCTGCATTGAAGTATTCATTGAAACGAAGTTGAAGCAGGTCACTGATGAAAGGAAACAAGAAAAGGCATCAGTAAGAAAATAACAAAAATGTTCATATGTACCATAGCTGCAAGTCTGTACTGATGACATCCTGCTTTGTTTATCGATCCAATTATTCCACCTTTTCTGAATAGAAATCTCTAGCGAAAGACTGATACCTTTGCATTTCTTCTTTTCAGGTATTACACTTTACCATCGCCCACTTCTTCTTTCCACAGTCCTATTTCATGTACATATTCCTCTTATGGTCCATGGGAGCCCCAATCCCATCCTATATGACAAACGCATTTAAATTTCCAGGAATATGTAACAAACTATTATTTTTTTTATATATTCCAAATAAAACTATTTTTTATCTCCTTTTATATTTATGTGCTCCTAATTTTTTATCTTCAACTATGCTGAATGTCAAGACATTCTGTTTATTTTATTTGAATTGTCTTTTTCTCATGCATATCTTTTTCTGCTGGTTTTGCGGGAGCCCCAATGTCAATCTATATGAAAAATGCATTTAAATTTCCATAAGTATGTAACACACTTTCATTTTTCGATATATTCCAAATAACACTATTTTTATCTCCTTTTATATTTATATGCTCCTAAATTTTTATCTTCAACTATGCTGAATGCCAAAACAATTGTCTTTATTTAATTCTAATTATCTTTTTCTCATGCATAAATTTTTCTGCTGCTATGCATATAGCTTTTTTTCTCTTGACACATATACAAACAACTCTATGGAAATTTTACTTTACTCTAACCATTTCAAAATATACACTGAATAGATAAAACATTGAACAAAAAAAACTGGAAAGAACGAACATTTCAAACATAGCAAGATGGATTATATAGTTTCACAAAATAAAATGAACTCTAAAGGGCACACGTCGTATCTTGCATAGTTGTCACTGTCCTTCATGCTTCTTGCCACATTTGCATTGCAATTTCCATCTTCCCCCGCTACTTTTAACCCATCCATCTGCATTTATTCCCAATTCAATCCGACAGGGACTACACTGCCATGCAACACTTGTTTACAAGTAGTTTTAATTCATGTTTTCATAATTATAAGTATTTTTCCGAAATCTATATCACAAATTAAATATGATATAGATTTAGATTTTCATTTTCAATTTTAAAATCCAAGATTGTCATATTTAATATATTTATTTCACTTTTAATCTATATCTTTCAAATATTTTAAAATGAATTACATATCACCTACAAATACTTTGTATTCATATCTTCATAATTATAAATCTTTGTACTAATTTATATTATCACAGATATTATATCTATATCACATTTACAGTTATCTTTCAAARATTTAAAATAGATTACATATCATCTACAAGTAGTTATCATTCATACCTTAGTAATTATAATTATGAACCATTATACTAATTTATAACTTTGTTGATAGTCTCATAAATTATTTTCCTCAAAATCATCCATAAGAAGTGTATTTCTATAATCATAAATAATATTAAGTATAATGTTTCAATATATTTTTGCAATATAAAGCACAACTCTATAATGAATTTGTCAATATTGTTTTTTCATTAACCTTCATAAATCCCACTACACTTTTGACCCAAAATAAAATATTTAAAAGTTAAAAATTACACAATTCTCATATATTAGATTTTTATAATTTTTTATAATTGGGGTTGAAAATCAATATTTTTAAATATTTTCATTAATTAATTTTATAATATTAAAAGTAATATAAAATTTATCAACAAAACAAAATATTAAAAAACAAAAGATTATATTAACCATGTTAAACACTTTCTTATATAAGTTCTTATATAAGAGTAAAAATTACTATTATCATTTCTAACATAGTTTTAAATTTCATTATTCACTATAAGTAAAAATTTCAATCTTAATAAAAATTACTAATATCATTTTTAACTTATTTTTAAATTTCATTATTCATCATAACTAAAATATTTAGTGTCCATCTTAAACTAGATATATATATATATACACTAAAAGTAAAAAAAAAAAATATTCTACTTATATGTACTCTCAATTAATAATAACAACAAAAAAAAAAATATTAACCATAAATGATTTATTGCAATGTCCACCTCAATTAAAATATTCAAGTTTAGAGTGGTATTAAGAAAAATATATTAATAACAAAAAAAAATTGAAAGTCAACCATAAACAATTTATTTCAATTTCCACCTTAATTAAAATATTTCAATATCAACTCTATATGTGTGTGTGTGTGTCTTGTCCCATAAACAAGGGGTCTCATACACCAATTTGGTGTCTTGCTTGGTGGTGACCTTAAAATTTGATTAATAATAGTAGTAATTTTCGATCTTAACTTGAGGAAAGATTTTTTCCTCCAAGAATTTGATCCCTCTTGGAGAATGATAGATTCAGAGTTGGGATGATGAAAATACACTTGTTACATTAAATGGCACATCACTAACACCATTGATATAGGAATCCGTCATTCACATTGTCATAATTATAACATTTTGTAATTATTACATAACTCCATTCATCATATGTTTTTATTTTTAAATACCACATCACTAACACCATTGATCTAGCAATCCATCATTCACATCAACATAGTTATAACATTTTTTAATTATTACATAGCTCCCTTCATCATATGTTTTTCTTTTGAAATTTCTACTATCATTGTGTTAGTAGCATCACAAACACCCTTAAAGATCTCCCAAATTTTACTTAAACTTTTGAAATATACATATGAATTCCCAATAACAAAATAATGATTTCTAGATATTCCGCCAAATCATCTTGTGCTAAAATAAATTCAAATTACTCTCTCAAATAAAAATGGCTATCATCTTGTGTTAAACTAAATTTAAATTACTCTCTCAAATAAAAATGATAGAAACTCATTCCCATTTTATGTGGCACTAATATCCATAAACCAACCTTAAAAATAGTAAGTCATTGTTCAAAGAATTGTAACCCCTAAGTATATGAAAAAAAATATTTTTGATTGTATGAATGTATGTATTTCTCATAAATGGTGTGTTCCATAATTATCTCTTATGCATTACATTTAAATCACATTCATTATATTCCCTTTATTATTGTGCTTCAATCATTATCAATCCCTTCCCATTTATTTTAATTGTTTGTCCACTCCATGTCACATTTGATTATCAAACATATAGGATGTTATTCACGTTCCTTCTATTCCAAGTTTTAAAAGCCCATTATTGTGTTCTTTTAAACAAGTTTCTACAAATCTATGTTTTTCATCGTTGGGGCTTCCACTATCAGACCTTTACCTTATAAGTCTTAATAGTAGCATATAAATATTGGTAAACATTGACTTTTGACCTACCTAATCATATTGCACAATTTGCATAAAAAGACCATACAATGAGCATTTGTCCCTCAAAAACATAATACTTTGGAGAGAATTCATCTTTGGGATTGTTACATAAAGGTCTAGTGTAAAAAAATTTAATACGGTGGAAATTTTCCCTCAAGTGTGCTTCCATAACATCATGTTTGGGAAATATATCAATGTTTATGCCTATGTCTTGCATTCAGGATGGCCATAAATCATTTCTTAAATAGTCGATGTTCACAAATCTCTTCAAGTCAAACATATTCTCAACGAGATAAGGGGAAAAGTACATTGGTCCTCACATGTCTTATCAGTTTCCATAATCTTTTGCATTGAAAACATATCTTTTCATTTAACTCAAATAATTGTCTTGCATGTTCCATGTATACCTTTGTGTCTATGACCTAATTAGATGAAACGAATCTTATTAATTTCAAATACCGTTTTTGTTGCTAAAGGGATGGAAATGCAAGCATGTAATGTTTTTTTTTTACTTGCACAATTACAAGCATTGGTTATCCACTTTCATATAGTCCATCAACTTCATTAACATAGATTAGACCAAAATACTATGAATATTATTATAATAAAGTATTTCAATTCAATTAATAGACCATAGGAACCTATTGACATGGGTAATGTCCCATCATCAACATCATGGATTCACCTCAAAGAAAAGTCCTAATTAGACTCCACTTCATTTAGAATAGAGAACTCTCTTGGTCCTAGACCACTATTGTTAATGGTTTATGTTTATAAAAATGATGTATTATTTTGAATTGAAAGATGCAAAGTATACAATGAAAAATGTGAATGCATGCACTCATGATAACCTAACAAAATAACTAAAAGACATGAAGTTAAAAGATAAATACAACACAATGAGTTGGAAAACATTCATACTAGATGTATTATATAAACCCTACTACTATTAAAAATAGATCAAGGAGAACCTACAAGTATATCTACCAGCTACAACTCCACATCAAAGGTCTTCCAAAAATAAAAGTGAGATAAGTCACTAAATACAGAAAAATAGTCCACTTTAATAAAGAACAAGACCTTACCACAATCTAGTATATCATGAAAAAAACATTTATAATGAGTATACATGCAATTTCTTGGAAAAATTTGGCTAATGATGTCTTCTCCATTAACAAGTAGTTCATAATGTTAAGCAAAAACATCCCCATTTCACAACTTGGGTACCCATTTCACAACTTGGGTACTAGGATAATATTTGTATGCGAAGCTAGTGGTTTTTTTCCTTATAGCTATCTCATCCATTGAATACCCTCCTTATAAATCCTCAACTTTTTTACAAGTGTGTCATTTCATTGAAAGTGTGTCATTTCATTGAAAGGACTTTATATGAAGTTAATATTGCATAATATTTCATTTCTTGTGAAACTTTTCTTCCCTAGACTTTATATTTTCCATATTTGTCTATTTAACAATAAACATACTTTCCAACATTATGAAAAAGTTCATGTTTTTAGAGGTAGTGGTTATTTTTACTCCAATTTCAAAAAGTAGTACTATCACTAGTGTCTTTGTTTTAGGTATTATTTTGACAATTTGAATCTTCTTGATTAAGCATAAATAGACAACATAAAGTTTAGAAGTGCAGCCTAGTGTCACCGTATCCCAGGTTTTAGTTTGTAAACAAAAGAAAATTGTGTGTTGAGCGATCACATTAACAACTTACTGGCCGAGGAAACCACCCAACATTCCAGTCAATGACATAAAATGAGAGAATATTAGCTCTGAAGATATGACATGGATGCAATGTTTCCATAAGGAAAGAAATGGAAGTTGAGGAGTTCACCAAAGAAAACAAGCAAGGGCCAAGGGTGAGGCCGAATGTATATACTCGACTTGAGTGAGATGCGGCAGTCAAATCTATAGGTAAGACTAAATACAAATATTCCATGAATGAGACACATCAATATTATTAACAAAACATGGTCAGTTTAGGGTTAAGTGTGCTAACTAAGAAATTTCATTTAAGTAACAAAAAAAATTAATTCCGCCATATGATATTTCACCAGGTACTAAACTGGAAGAATTAAAATAAAAAAGAACCCAGCCTGTAGAACCTTTTCCTCAAAATCTAACATGATGTTAAATGCCCACATAAACCATTTTATTGTTTGATGGAGTTTGTAACTTTTAATATGTGGATCATAGGGTGAGCGTGAGTATGAGTGTACCAAGAAAGCGTATCCATCATTTCCAAAAACAAGAAGCTTGTGTGCACATGTTCGCTAGAGGAGGAAGAGCCCGAATTAGAAATTCAAATGAAAAGTTTTAATAACCAGATGATCACATCCATCGATCTCAAATCTTAGGTAGAATGGATGGTTTAAAACTCGCAAATGTTGTATACTACCTATTGTCAATGAAAAAATAGTTTCTAAACATAGTTAACCGAATAATAGTTTTCAATTCCTTTACATGTCATAGAATAACTACACATGCAGATCGTAGTGTATAATTTCTCATATTACACACCATGAACAAAGAATGGAATTTAACTATGAACCATGCACCTATAAAAATCAAATATAGAGTGATAGACATAGTAACAAATCACATAATGGACATAGTTATTTTATCTTGGAAATAGGGATGATTTTAAGGATGAAAATTTATTTTAAAATGTAGAAACCTTGGCGAATCTTACTTATCCTTCATATGCCAGCTATAACTCTTTGGCGATATTTTTGTAAAATATTCAAATTTCTAAGGATTTTATATAGTTTTTATAAAATTTTGCGATTTTCAACGTAAAATAATTTTATCCAATAGAGATTTTGGGTGAATTATTTTTTAAAATAGTGAATCTGGTTTTTGGAAAACCATGGAAAATTAGCCCATGGAAGAAATTTGGCCCCTAAAATCATCCATGCTTGGAAACCCAAATGGGAGAACCAACTTTGAATGGAGATCATTCTATTCATTCTAACAATCTCTAGTTATAATGAAATTGTCTCTTGGTGAATACTTCTCTCCTTGGCCAAAAACAATACCCATTGATAATGAGAGTGAGGCAGAAATCTGGAGATGGGGGGTGAGGGAGGTAACAACCACGATTCTTCATTTCCCATTATCATCCTTCTCTCCCTATTTATTTTTTATAAATTTAATTTTCTTTTCCCTCATTCTCATTTTCTCCTATTCAACCTTTACATTTATTTGTATTTGACATAGTTTATACAACCTTCATAAATTGTTGAATTGTCTTACAGGTATTGAGTCTTACCCATTCATTGATTCAGATCATTTTGCATCCTCTGCAAAAGTAATGCCCTTACTTAAGATGAGTATGGAAAGAGGTTGAACATTTGACCTCACTTTAGAAATTGTGGAATAAATCAATCAAAGTAGAATATCCCTTTAATTAGCCTTTGACTGTTATACAATCATGAAGTCCTAGGACACTAACTAATGTATTTCACATTTAAGGCTATAGTTTTTATTCTAAGTGTATTTCTAGATTCCTACTTTTCCTCCTCCTACCTTATCTCCGATGAGGTGTCGATGTGAGAGAAATTGAGGTGGTTTTAATCATGTATTATATATTTGTATCGTACAATGAATACAATGTGTGGGATTATGGATTTATGAATTTTCCGCCAATCTTCTTTTCTTGATCTTATGTGTTCAATTTCTTCAATTGATTTCAGAGTTTATATAATCTAAAGAGCCTGATGTATCCATGGGAGACAATGTGTGAGTTGAGATCAACCATCTACACCAACAAAATTGCATATCTAAATCCACTTGAAGGTGCAATCAAAAAGTCAAGGTTTTAGTTATCTCATTATCTTGTTTATTAAAATTGAAAGTGTCTAATTATTTACAAAGTTTCAATACATGTTGGATGTAATGGATTTTTCAAAACCGATTCCTTCAAAAGGTCACCTTGATTTTAATTTATGTTCATACCTAGTTCTCATAGCTGATGGTTACACAAATTACCTTTGATAAGCGATATAGTGTTGTGAGTTTCCTTTATTTCACATGATATAATATTTTTGAAGAAAGAAGTTTCATATGAATGAAAATTAGCAATTGACTTCAAAAATTTATTATATCAAAATTCTCTTAAATATGTAATCAAGCTTTGTTTTCTGTTGAAATGCCAGATTTCACCATTGTATTTTTAGTAACCAATAACTACAAATCATATCGCCCTATGGAGAAAATTTGTTGGGCCCTTCATTTTGGAGGGGCCGTTCAGGTTTTCTTGAAGATATCCTGAATTTTGCGAAAAATCGTAGAAGGGTAGCGGAAGGATAGAAGTGGCCGAAAGTATCTACGATGCACGAAAAGCTAACTACAAGTGCGTCAATAGTAGAAACAATTCATGTGCCATCTCGACCAACAAGTGGAAAGGTATAGAAGCTTGAGGCATGTGGAGCAGAGAAAAATAAAGAAAGGATAATAGTGGAATCAAGAAGTCAAGAAGCACCTGAGGAAAATCCATAAATGTGGGAATATGTAATGGGAAGGGTTTCTAATTGTCGAGATGATAGGTTTCCTAGTTGTTGAGTCAATAAGTTAATTAAGATATATTGTGCTATTGTCGAGAGCTGAAATTTTCTATCAATAGATTCCTTCTCATTCTTCTTTTGTCACCAAGCTATCGCCATTACTGTCATTAAGTCTTGTTATAACCCTATGTTTCATAGGATCAATTGGTCAAGTTAGAAGTTTTCCCTCTAGTTGTATTTTTTGTTGTAAATAATATTTCATTCTACAAATGATTTACAAATAAAGAAAAGAAAAAGAAAAGAAAGAAAAGAAAGAAAAGAAGAAAAAAGAAAAATAGGAAAAGAAAATAAAGGAAAAGAATAAAAAGAAAAGAATAAAGAGGGTATGAAAGAAAATGATAAAACCCCATGTAATAAAGAATGACTTGATTCATACTATCTAAACCATAGTCAAGTCCTTTGAATTTATCTGAGATAGGGTTAGTGAATAAATTTGGTTAAACAGTCTAATCTTAGCCAAGATAGATATGTTAGTGAATAAATTTGGTCAAGCACAGTTTAGCTTGATCCCAGATATCACAGGTTAGAGTAATGCTTTAGCCTAACAGTCTAATATGGGTTAATTTTTTTTAGGTGATTAGAGTAGGATATAGGTTAGTAGGTTTTCATTTCAATAAATGGATGTAAATTTGGTTAAATTCTTTGATTTGAGTTAAATATGTTGTTTTTGACCCCTTGGTGACAAAATGAAGGAAGGGGGAGCAGTGAAAAAAACAAAAAAGAAGCTATATCCTAAGTTTGGGGTGATATATTATATTTTGTGTTTTGTGCTAAAGAGCGTGCCAATCTGAGCGGTCCATCAGTTGGTGCTCAAATCTACGGCTGACAGAAGATGCTCCGGACCCCGCCATTCTACCTTTAGGTGGGGGTCAAGAGAATTTTTTTTCAGGGGTGACCCTCCTATTTCACATTCTTTTAACCCCACTTGCTCATTACCACTTACCGCATACCCCCCCTTCGAGAAAGCTGCCAAATTGCCTACTCATACCACCTCTACACTCTGACGTCACACTCCACAACCCCATCCATCGTCATGCTCCCTTTACTCTCTGGGGCCCCATAACCCTCCACTCACCTATCACTAGTCATGCCCCATTCATTTGTTATCCACTCACTACCCTCCGCGTCACCTCCATACACCCATTACCCACTCATTACCCTCCACCTCACTCCCCATATTCTTGTTGGCCAATAAATGAAGTTGGCCATGACTATTAACTGACTGACCCATCATCCGCTCCCCAACGAACACTCATTCATCCACTTAATCTCATTTTTTTCACCATTGTTGCACTGTTCACGATCCAGACGCATCCGAAGCCACCATTCTTCGTTCTTTTTAGTCAATGGCCTCCATTAATGCCTGGTAAACATAGTTAACATGTTTTTTCTTTCAAATTTCTGCGAGTATTAGTGGTCAATGGCGCCCAAATCCAAATATTAAGAAATCGAAGAGAATCCGTTCCTCCCACCTCCCGTTGACTTGGATCGAATACCTTTGGTAGATAAATACTACTTGATTGCAGAGCCAAAGTGTAATTTCAAATTCTTCGAATTGCACTTGACTCGGAAGAAACATTCACGGACAGTGATGAGATTGGATTTTGGGAGTCCAATCTCCCACTGTAATTTTTCCCTCAGACATACCACTTCCCCGATTTCTCTCCCAAATGCTAGGCACACTATATCACTAGCCAAAGAGCCATTGTTTCATCATATGGTGAAACTCTTCACCATTACCCAGAAACGATAGACCAAATGATGCAGATACCCAGAGTCGACTACCTTTCCCCTTTTTCCATTGAAATTCTGACCGAGATGTACCATAATTTTTCCTTCCCACAGAGAGCTCAAATACTTGATCTCTTCCTCCTTGAAAATGCTCAGTTACTCAAAAACAATCCCCCTACCATTCCTCCATTTTCTGCGGTAAAGTGTAATTTATTTCTTCCTGTATTTGTGTGTTCGAGATTTTTCGGATGAGTGGATAGATGAACCTATCCTGGATTTCCTATCCATATTTTCCCATAGAAGAAGGATACTACACAATTCAATTTCATCCAGTTTATCGCCGACAACATTCATGAGAAACTCTTCAATTTTTGTACAGAAGGCATGTTCCAACATTCCTTGATATTGGCATACATGTTCATATTTTTCCAAGCAGAGAATTTCTCCTTCTCCCTGCAAAAGCTCGACCAAGATGGTAATCCACAGACGGTCACATCCTGGACGTCATTACTGAGAAATAAATCATTTGAGTTTAGTTTTAATAAGTTCATCGATCAGTTTTACCTACGAGTAAGCATGCTAAGTGGATGAAAAGAACCGAGATAAATGAAGAAATTCAAAGAATATTACACATTTTAGACCTTGCTAAAATAGGTGACAGGTACCTGTACCAGAATCACACAAAGATCATAGTTTACGGATGTGAGTTGGCCCCTTACAAGATGCCCAAATAATTGTTTGTCGAGATATTTTCTGCGAATATGTCAGGTAGATGATTAATTCAGAAGACATTCATTTTGTGGCTTTTAAGAAAAAAACTTAGGATCCCGGAGGAATTGATTGGTTCTAACATATGAAACAACAGAGCTATGGGGGAAGAAGCCAACAAGATGTTAATAGAAATTAAGTTCAGTACCAGTTTTCTTTGGCACTATGATCCATGTGGAATTATTGCAGAAACCAGATTGAAGAATAAAATTTCCCCATATGCTCATGTACCTAAACTAGAGATAAATAAATTCATGAACCAAGCAAAGTGGGAGGAAAACATCCTGATTGACATTGAAAAATAGTTTTCTCCTGTCAGCATTTCAAAAAATATAAATCCATAGGTAAGAGTAGAGAAGAGGCCTAATAAAGATGTATCCCCCTCAGTCACTGAAGTCTTAGCGAGAAATCTTCCGGAGTTTACGAGAAAAGAAATTTAAAACTAGTCATACTCTTGATAGGTCTGGAGGAGAAGAAATTTTGTCTACCATAGTGATGGAGGGACAAAACTCATCACTGTTCTCAAGAAGTCAAAAAACGATGTCCACTTCCTCTTCAAAGAAGAATAATGATACAACATTGACAACCAAATCCTCCTGCAGTGCGGGGACTCAATATTTTTGAGGAAGTATAGCAATCACAAGAAAATAAGATGTTGACTAATCATACCTGCTCAATTCTGAAGAAAACATCTACATCCAACATATATTTCTCTTCTTTTTAACCAAAGAAAGGGAGGATGCATGGCATGCACAAAACACAGTGCCTCAACCCAGCGATTTACGATTATAAAAAGGTCCAACATTGAGTTTATATCAAAGGGTGCATCAAGCGATGAGATGGATATGCACAAAACATCTTGGAGAAATGATTTTCTCCACGGGACAATACCACCATATTTGCTACAAAGTTGCAGACTTCCCTAAATAATGTCCAGTCGCAGCTCAAGCCGAAAAAGATATACTCCCTAGCTAAGGATAGCAATATTAAGTCCTTAGAAGAACTGGTATTGAAAATTGGATATGATCCATCCAATATCAAAGAAATGAAGAGCTCCTCCGAAGGAAAGAATGCTAGCATAGCCTCCACTGAAACAACTAGAAATGTCGACTACAAAGACCCGCAGTGAAGGAAATATGGCCAGGTGAAGACCACAAGAATGTTGAAACTAATCATGGGTAGGAATGCATAGCTTAAGGAGAGTCGAGATAGAGATGGTGAAAGAAGAGATGTGCCGATAAGCGTTGTTCCACTGAATGTAGTCCCTCTCATAGGGGTCAGTATAACATCAATAGCAACCACCATAGTGGAAATTCCAGCAACAACCTCAACAACAACCATAGATGCATCGGAAAAGTTTGTAAAGTCCATGGAGGACATGTCTCTGTGGGAATGATAAATAAAAATATTGCATGATCAAATCAATAACCTTCAGTAGATGAATTCCACCTTTGATCCAAGTTAAACTAAGATGCACAAGTCTCGGAGGCTCAGCGAGAATTGCCCGAGAAGTTGTAGAAGGAGCAGGTCATGGATAAGACACTATCGAGAAGCGAGGAAAATATTTGGATAGACATATGAAAATCCATGACAATGATTTGGCCACTCATATAGGTATGTTTGAGTAGCATGAGCGAGATGGAGAGAAGTAGCAGGCCATCGAGAAAAAATAAAGAGAATTGGGAGAGAAAGGCATTGGGATAAATATATGCATTATTAATCCCCACATTTAATTATCAAACGGGGCTCATAATCTTTGAGGTGCATGCGAGGAAGCCTTGAGGATTAAAGCCTAGTCGCCCTAATCTAAAGTTGTGAAACAATCTTCAAACCCACACTGCAATACATTAACACTAAGGATTCATCAGGATGATAGGAATACTTAGTCTTTATAAAACGGATCCACGGTCTTTGACTTTTCAGGGTGATGTCCATGTAATTAATCATGAGTAGCATACTTAAGTTTCTTGTCCTTCAATGGATTCCAATAGTGGTTAGCTAAGCTACAAGAAAACTAAATCAAAAAAACTAGATTAAAGGTAATGAAGACAATCTAAAAATGACTTGTAAACAAATGAAACTAAAACTCCAAGACAATTCTTCAAATGGATACAAAAACAATGATGAAATCTACCTAAACGAATAATGGATCTCTTAGAGGAATAGATGAAAATATGTAACAATGATCTATATAAAGAGGAATAGATGGAAGGAAATGCACTCTATGATTTTTGTGTTGAATGGATTGTAGATGTGATAAAATCTTCTAATTAATTCCAAGAAAAAAACTTTAGAGTGAAAGTAGAGGAATATAAGAAAAATGGTTTTAAAATCTTTGTGTTTTATATATTATTGGACTAATGATAACAATTCACAAATAATTATTGAGATCTAAAATGGAAATGATCTACCCTCTGTAACTAATCTCGAAACAACTCAAATCTGGTGCAATTGATTAGAGAGGGTTTGTGTTTATGGATGTAATGTTGGGTATGATAGAATTGAGTTCTTGTGAATGTAATTTGATGTATGGTTTAATATATTTGTATGAATAAAATGGAGTCGTGGAACTATGAGAGAGAATAGCAATGGGATAACAATTGGAAGAGGAATCATGGTCCAAAGAGATGCTAGTGGTTTGGAAAAATGACATGGATGTAGGTTGCAATGATGATTTGGGAAATGCAATTAGTAGAAATATAGTATTTAGAATAGAGATATGAAACCCGATGTGAAGGTGCATGGATACGTAATTTGGGGTGATCTTGAACATGTACTCATACTTTGAAATCAAATTGCACATATTGTTGGAAATAAGTGTGTTAGAAACTAATAAACATGAAACGGAGCAGTGGAAGAAGGAAGTGGTAAATACAATGGGAGAGATGGAACATTATTGCATACACTCTAAGAATCAATCATGAGTATTTAATGAACACAATTCATAAAACTAAATAAAATTTCAATCACACAAAGAATGAATTGAAATTAAAATGTAAGTAAGCTATAAATGAAATTAACTAAATCCTAATTACTATGCAGATTAAATAATAAACAGACCAACACATGCCAGGTTTAGGGGGGCCTACCTCACCTAGAATGTGTGGCTAGAGAGGCTTATAGAACCAAGGATTAATCACGCTCAATGACTCATAACATAAGTACTTCCTTATTCAATTCAAATTCAAAAAATTTACAACACCTTTCTTATGGATCCTAATCTCTCCATATGAGAACATAGTAACATAATGATGATAATAATTCTTCCCCTTCCCTCAGTCTCCACGGGGGATTATTTATACATGAATAATCATTGAAGAGTGGATGGGACTAAATCCCAAAGCTCTAATTTTAAAATTTACAATTTTAGATAAAATCCTAAAAAATTGGGTTTCTGCAATTTGGATTTGAGTTAGGCCCCCATCCATATCTTTCAAACCAATTATAATTTTGAACAACTTACCACACAATACTCAATTTTCCATATTCTAGACAAAACCATTTCATTAGGAATTTCTATATATGATTCCATCTGCACAAAAATCAAGGCGCAAGTTGGCAGGTTGAGATTTTCACTAATTTTAGTAGAATAATTCCTCACAGTTGAGGTCCATGTGATATGGGTGGTCTGCCTCACAATTCCACATTAGCAGTGGCTCTGGACAAAACATCTTGCAGGTACTTCCTCTAGAAGCTTTCAAAAATTTCAAATTATTTCTATTACCAGATTAACATAGTTGGTAACGGATTAGAACAATTAGTACCAAAACCTTGTAGCCAGGGGTTTAGTACAAAATGAACACAATCATGACTATGGGTACCAAACCAACACAATGGTAGTATTGGATGGAGCTAGTACCCGAGAATGGCACAATTTGGTACTGAATGACTTGGAGTATCGGATGACATGTAATGCGGGTACTGAAACAGGAACAATACAGGTACAAGAACATGGACAATGCATATACCAGAAACTGAACAGTACATAACATGTTGCTTGGACATAGAAACATAGGATTAAACCATCATCGACAAACTATTGTATAATCACCCTTTTAATCACTAAAAATATGGAAAATTATGTATTAACCACATAGGATGAATAACAAAATATAATGGAGGTTTATGGTGTAATTAGCGATATATTATTAATGAAATGCAGGGAGAAGGTGTAAAGATGAGTGTATTTGTGGGTGGAAAGTATGTGACAAAACTGGAGCTCAACAAGGCCTACAGAGGCAAATGATATCATCAGGTTCTTGAACTCTGAGACAAAGGAAGAGCTAGAGGCTTTGGAGATTGAGGATAGCACAAAAAATATCCTTGAGGTCAATAAAGTTCTGACCAAGAGAAGTTGATACTTTCTGACTTCGAGGAGAGAACCCAGACGATGGATTTTGGAGTTTAGAGGTTTTTTAGCAAGACTGACTCTTTGCAGAAGAAAGGTCTTTACAATTTTACTAGTTATCAATGACAAGATGATTACTCTCTTGGACCCTGAGACAAAAGATCATCACGATGTAAAGGATAGCTCTAAGTTTGTAGGGATATAGGGAAACGTACTTGGCAAATAGTTTCTTGGAGACTTTAGTTGGACGTCAACATCCAACATGAGATCAATTACATCTTCATCACTAAGCCCACCTTCACCAAGTACACAAAGATGGATGAAGTGTGGCGAAGGTTACTCAAAATTACCATCCTAGTCAAGAGAGATGGGATGAACTATGTTCTTTGATCGATTAAGCAATGAGGTGTACAATCTGAGTCAACATGTGGAACAATCATAATAAAGTCAAAGATGAATCACCAACCATCTTCCTTAAAATTAGCACCAAGGATTTGAGAGGATCATTCAACATTCCTACTTTTTTTGTAAATGTAATCTAGTTAGTTAGATTTTCTCTCCACCCTATCACGATCATTAATGATAGGATCAAATGTATTTTTTCTATAAATAATTCAGACTCCGAAGTATTGAGGGTTGATCTACGCCCAAACAAGCTATTAGATTGTAATATTTTTGAAGAGGTCTACCATTAATAAAAATGACGATTCACATGATTCATGCATGTTGACGTTGGTGATGTTTACTTCTCTTTGTCAAATGTTTATCTTACTTCGTTACCATTCTATTTTCTATCTCTGATCATTTAAAATAGGTTTAAGTGTAGATTTATCTCGAATACTCTATTTATGGATTTTAAAGATCTAAATGTTACTCTTCTGATGTTGTAATAAAAGAAATTCTTAAATGCTTATTTATTGTGATTGATTATATCACCCATTTCTTCCTTTCATCTCTTTAATTATAAAAGGTCCAACATTTGCATTATCCTTCCACTGTGAAAAAACCTTATAAAATTTGTTCTCAAATCTCAAGCGATGTCTGTGACGACGGCAGCTCCCACATACCCTTGAGGGTCTCTGCGTTGACCTCCTGGTATTTAAGGATCATTCAAAGTTCACCTTTGAGCCGAAGTGGCTCCTTTGGACTCCCAATGGAATCTCTTGTGAAAAACCCGATCCACGGGTCACGCATTCACCCACACGGTTTCTTCCATAGCGTGACTTTTCCCCGACTTAATTTAGGGTTTCGGGGTTTCATGATCCACGGCGTCAAGAGTTCTTGACCTCTTGAGTCCTCAATCACTGATGAGCTCTCTGCTCGGTCTTAGCCCTCTTGGCTGTACTCTGGTCCATATGGCCGCTCTCCATAAGGCATGACCTTATCCCTCTCTCCGGGGTTTTGAATTTCAATAATTTCCCGATGCTCCAACTCAGGTTAGCCCTCGAGGCTATGCTCACAGTCCCATTGACCTCCCCTATATATTGCCAGCCCTTACCTCTCGTCGAGTTTTGGACACAATGTCCAAATACATATGCTGTAAATTCATGATTCCTCAAATCCATGGCTCTTCTGCCTTAAGCTCTTAGCTATGCTCTTGGCCAATATAGTATTATCCGTGACCATAGTCTTCCCTCTCACCGTCAGGGTTTCGGGGTTTCTAATGAAAAAATGCATATGCCCACGGGATTCCGTTCCTTGAATCGAACTCTTTTCTCTGTTGTGGTGGCTCCTTAAATGACACTTTCCACTTCTCTGATATGCTGATAACTGGTTCCCACAATGATGCTTCCCCCTTAGCCGAGTTTGGGCTTTCAATGCGAAGCTCCACATATCCCCTTATTTCGTGATCCTCCAATTCCGATCTGCTTTGGCCTTATCCTTCCCTAGCTAGCTACTTACTGGTCCATCACGACCACCTTTCATATGACATGATCATATATTCGTCGGGGTTCGGGCTTTCCAATGCTGAAACACATATGTCCACAAGGACTCGTGAAATGTCGATCTCTGATTTGCTGATGGACGACTTACTGTCGGGCCTTCCCCTGATGGATCTGATTTCTTCCATGCATCCTCTTCTGATGGGCATTTCAGATTAACTTTCCGGAGTTTCGAGACCGATGTCCCGACTCTTTCGACGCTGAGGAACTCCGTTCCCAGATAGCCAATATCAAGGCTCACTGCGGATTTACGACTTTGTCTCTAAGCGGATAACAGTTGTCGAGTTTTCAAAGTGGGCACCACCTGATCTCACATCCCGCAGAATGTTGATATCAGACTTAGATCGCCGATCTCGCCCGCGTGCTCAACAACGGACCCGGTCCTAGATCTCCCGTTATTCCGAACTTGAGGTGTCTCAATTTTCTCCACCTCGTGACTCCCGATATCTTGATGTTTGATGGCGATGGTAAACCTCATGCAACTTTTGTCAGATCTGGCTGATGGTGTCGCTCAAGATCGACGACCCCGGATCATTCTCCTCGGCCGGACTCCGGAGGCTAAACTCTGCGTGCCTTTTGAATCAGCGTACGTGGTTATCTATGGAACATCCAGCGGTCCCCAAATCTCACGGGCTTGCGCAGCGGAGTGATCGTGGCTTATCATAAGCTTCGTAAATCGACGTGACGATATTTTTCTCCCGGTCGGCCGGTTGCAGATCGTTTCTTCCATATTAACCCCTCGATTCTCTGCGGGCGTGGAATATTCAATGGTCGGGGTTTCTTCTCTTGCCCAGGTTGTGGTACAGCATGCTCCCTCCTTAGCTTCCTGCGTGCTTTCTTCCTATGCTTGGAAGAACCTCCAGTTCTCAAAGGTACTCAGCCATTGTCTTCTTTCTCCTCTGCGAAATCCTCACTCGGGTTCTGTTGCAGAGTGTAAAACGTTGTTCCTCCTGGCTTTGCTTGAATCCATGGGGATTATTCAACTTGACCTCTTTGAGTCTTCTCATGCACACCTGGTGCTATCTCTTAGAACTACGCAAACACCTCGGACCCTTAAGGGATTTTATCTTTCTTCCTCCCTCCTCCGGATGGAGAAATTGGATGCCCTTTTGGCTATCCTTCTCAAGCAACCTTTTGTTGAGTCGCGAGTGTTCAACAACCCTATGAAGATCCCTTCTTGGACTCTTCTTCAAATTACAAAACTCAAGAGTTCTCTTCTTCAGGTACTTCATCTGCTGCTTGAATCGAATGCCCACTTGGCAGTGTCTTCTTCGAACTTCCTAGGTTTGTCCTCCACATTGCACTATGCGCTTTAGCAATGCCACAGTAGAGCTTCTTATAATCCTCAGTGATTCTATCTCTTCTAAACTCTGCTTCGAGTTCTTCTCATTGCACTCCTTGCACCTGCTCAATGCCCACACAGAAGAGCTCTACAGAATCATAGTGATTCGGTTCTCCTTCGAACTTACAACAAAGTTCTTCTTTAGCACCACAGTAGCGTGCTCAATGCCCACTTGGCGAGCTCTACATAACTCACAACAAATTTTTGTCTGCAACTGTGTATCTCCTACCGACCTTGCCTCAATTCATCAACCTTGAGGTCTTACTCTGAGTTGTTGACTTGGAGTTCTTGTGCCACAACAAGTCTTTGTCTGAACATGGGTGTTGAGAGTGCATCCCTCGTGCGGCTCGAGAACTTGAGTGTTAAATGCACCCTCACGGTGTGAAGCCTCAAAGACCTTCAACCACCTGAAATCAAATAACTCCTGCAAACACCCAAAGATACATTCACAGCATATATATGAAACACCTACAAACATCCATCCAGTCACACAGAAAATGCAGGAAAACTGCTCTGTTATATTAAAAATGGAAAAAGCCTATAATTACAAGGTGTTCTCAGGCTCTCTCTAGCTCATCTGGAGACTCTACTCATCTTACTCTCTCTTCTGCCTGAAATGAGATGTAATCTCTTTGCACAGGGGGCTCTTCGAGGGCTTCCCTCCAACCTACCTACCTACCTATTCAATTACATTGAATGGGTTGTCCTGAATCCACTATCGGATCTCGATCTCATCCATACAAACATTAATGGGCGATCTTATATACAGCACACTGCACAAAGGCACGGATTCCCAACTCAACAACTTAAACGTTTAATTACATTCAATTCTGCAGAGTTCAAATGAGGCTAAGCCTCTCTCTTAGCGTCGCGATTTGAATTATTTGTCGTGGTTGGTTTGTTTGGTGGCGATGGAGAAGTGCTCTTGCATCCATCGACCCTTAACCACAGAGCCCATAGCTCAATGGATGTGTAAGCAATATTTCAGCCATATTTATAAAACAAAACAACACACTTCTATTAATTTAACTAGCCTAATATTTAAAACTGAACATATAAATCTTATGAGATATCCCTCTACGGCTGGTGGGGCTAGATCCTAGTTTCAAAGTGGGTACAGGAAGTCTGTTGGATCATGTTGTCATTGATGCGAATGGTTTGATTGATTGATGTCAAGTGATTGATTGATCAAAGTTGATTGATTGATGATTGATGTAATATAATATGTATTGTCCTTGATGAGATGCATAGATGAAGATGGATCAATGAGTTTTCATTGATACATATTGAAGATGGATCGATGTGGTTTCATTGGTATATGATACATTGTTGGAAAAATGTATAGATGACTCATTAAACCTTAACAAGATTGAAGGAGATCCATAGACACACAAATGGATGATGAAGTTCCAATCCTTGATGAGGAAAACTATTCTACTTGGAGAATAGAGATGAAATGTGTTGAAGACAATGGAGTAGCTATTTGGAAGGAAACCATGGGTGGATATGTTTAGTTGAAGAACAAGTCAAAATTTGCGGCTCAAAGGGAAGGAGAAAGAAGAATGATGCATTGGCTCCAAGACAATTCTTAGTGGACTCTCAAAGCCCTATCAAAGAGGCATGGGACAATGCGCTTCCACCAAGGATCTATAAGCTACAAATCTAGAGGAGACATATCCAAAGCAAGAGGAAGAGAAAGAAGAAATTGAAGACCACTCCATCAAGATCATCAAAGGTAAAGTCATCAAAACTCTTAAATGCATTATTTCTAAATGTGATTTTGAAAACATTTCAAGTGAAGATAAAGAATCAAGTGATAATGGCACAAGGAAGATCATGAGGATATTTCGATGAAGGTAAAGAATACTCTAAAGTCCTTGAATGCAATGAGTGATGATGATGAATTTTTCTCTACAAGTGAAGAAGAAGATGTAGATATAGATTGTGTAAAGTTTGATGGTGTTTATCCCATGAAAGAATGAAGGAAATCTATTAAAACTTCAAAAGAAATTGAGGGTTTATACATGTATAGGAGTGATTATTTTATACACTATAACTATCTTTAGGATAACACTAAGAAGTTTCTTAGAGGTCAAAAGGCACATCGTGAAGTTAAAGGGAATGCTCAAAGAACAAGAAGAGTTCTAAATTAGAAGAAAAATGAAGAGGATCACAAAACTAAAGAATGAAAAAGACATGAATATAGATGATGAGATTAGTAAAAGTTTTGAAACTATTTTCCATCTCAAGACCCAAATTGAAGAAGCCAAAATAATAGAGGAACTATAGAAGATTCAAATATAAATGAAAAGGAAGATTCATGTTGCAAGTTAGAAGGCTGAAAATGTTGACCTTAGAAAGAAGATTGGAAAAGTCAAACAAATTCTTGAATAGCTCATGAATCTTGGATGAGATCTTGGAAAGTCAAAGACCATCATGTGATAAATCAGGTCTTGGATACAAAGGAGAAGATACACATCTTGAAGAAAGCACCTCGAAGAAGCATGAGTAAGTCCATCAAAGAAAGAAGATATTGTTGTGAAAACACCTCTCTGAAAGATTTCAAAAGACCCAACAGGAAGAAATCAAGAAGACATTTTGGGACACCAAAGCAAAGGTATGAGTATTTTTTCATGGGCATTGTTATTCATGTAATGGATATGGTCACAAAGCTTTTGAATGTAGATCTTATGAAGAATATATAATGGAAGATTCTATAACACCACAAGGTGTTGGAGATGTGATCAAATACTGGACATATTTATGTTCCTTTGTATTTCATGAGATGCTACAACTATAGTGGATTTGGCCAAAAAAATCCCATGAGTTTTGGAACACAAGAAGAAATTCCATGATGAGGGCTTGACATAGCATGGCTAGAAGGAATGAAGTAAAAGGAGACATCTTTGAAAAAGATGGATACTCAGGAGATCTCGATTTTTTGAAGAGAAGGGTCTGTCTCTGAAGTGGGTGAAGAGAAGGCAGGCGACCCGGATCATAATGGATATTAAAGAGTTCAAATGTGCCATTTACTAAGGCACACAGAATTAACGATGGCGATATTCCGTGTCCACATGTTATGACCTTGAATAGGTCGTTTACACATGCACTCATTTGTGCAGAAGGTCGTGTGTCTATTGTAAAACCTTGGGAAAAAGGCAATGCACATGGCTTGGAGTTTGATGTGATAGTATAACTCTGTTCGCGGTCTGACATTGTTTGTTGTAGATTCGACATATTTGTTGGAGTTTTAAAGTGTTCATCTATTGGATTATGTAAATAAAATCTTGAGTGTGACACTAACCCATGAGTATGGTTTGATGTTGATCTGTTGGAGTAAATGGTTGTTACTT
Source organism: Picea sitchensis (assembly GCA_010110895.2). Classification (NCBI taxonomy): domain Eukaryota; kingdom Viridiplantae; phylum Streptophyta; class Pinopsida; order Pinales; family Pinaceae; genus Picea; species Picea sitchensis. Next base: position 71,537 of record SNQJ01S0003075.1, read on the forward strand.
TTTGAAGTTTCATTGATATATCTTATGATGTATTATTGGAAGCATATGGTATTGTTGGATATCATGGTGCATACATTTTTCATGTGGATGGGATACATATTGAGACATGCGCAGTTGGTGAGTCATGTTGTACATCATTGGGGAATCTTAGCTTTTTGACACATGGTTGATATACTTTCTTGGTCTGAAGTAATGATGTATGATAGTACACTCATGGATGGTATTGTTTAACATATTATTAGATGCACATTGTTTGGCATGTTGGTAGATGCACATGTTGTATTGGTAGATGCACATCTTGGCATGTGGATACATTTCATGTATGATATCTTTTGGCACATTGTTGATGTACATGGGTGTTGTGCATGGTGGGCACATTTTGGTAATGATGTACTTGGTGGATATATTGTTGAGTTCTCTATTTCATTGATGACATATATTTTGTTTCATGATGATGGTATGGCACAAGTTTGATAATTGCATGAACAGGTCAAGGATAGATCATATGGTAGCATATTGTTCATCTTGTAGAAAATGGAGACATACCCTTAGGAAGTCATTCTTCTTCCCATGATTCTAGGAGGATATTTGAAGAAAGAGCACAAAAGCATGATTCTAGGAGGAGATATTTGAAGAAAAGAGCACAAAAGCATATGGTCGAGGAGACAATGGTGGGAGAGGGATTATGTTAGATATTATCTTCAACATTCCATCATAGTGATATCCCTTGTTCAAGGGAAGAGATTATTTAGAGAGTTCAAAGGCATTGAGACGGGGGCAACTGAGAGAGTTCAAACAAGGGAAGCAATCCCAAGATGAGAATGACCCTTTGCATTGATGTGTCAGGGAGAGTTAATCACATTGATGTGATTGATGTTTATTGATGGGAGAGAGTCACATTGACTATTGATGTAGAGCATGTCATTATCTATGTTGACATCAATAATTGGTAATTGGTGTTGACATCCAATGTTGGTATTGCCATCAATGCCAAGGGAGGGTGTTGGATCATGCTGTCATTGATGCCAATGGTTTGATTGATTAATGTTAAGTGATTGATTGATGTCAAATGATTGATTGATTGATGATTGATGTAATATAACATGTATTGTCCTTGATGAGAATGCATGATGAATATGGATCAATAAGAGTTGTCATTGATACATGATGAAATGAATCGATAATAGTTTCATTGGTATATGATGCATTGTTGAAAAAATGTATAGATGACTCATTATTGTCTTATCATGATTGATAAAATTCACACAAATAAGATGAAATCAAAGTGAATCCCCATATGGTGAAATCTCTCACGGGGAAGACGCTGCCGGATTGAGTTATCTTAGAAGAATAGTTGGAGGATCATGCTCTCATTGTCTTATCATGATTGATAAGGTGCACAAGCGGATGAACTCCAAATTGGTCCACTTATGGTGAAACCCTCGGGGAAGAGGCTTTGTGGATTTAGTTATCCTAGAAGAGTGGTTGGAGGACCCATGCTTGTATATGGAATAATGAGATGAAGATCAAAGAAATTGTTGAGGTGAAACTATCCTAGATGGATAGTGCTTGTCATGCCATTCACAGGGTGGTATGTGGAATGTCCACATAAATCCTCATGGTTTTAGGGAGATTTATGGCCTTCTGAAGATGAAGGACCTTACATGAAGGCTTGAAACCCCCAAGGTCAAGAAGTCAAAGTGACTAAAAGAAGAAATGATAAAATAAGGTGACAAATCAAGAAGGAATATTTATGGAAAATGGTTAACCCTAAAAATAGGAAAATAGGATAAGTGACCTAGAAATGGGTTAATATTATTTAAATGATAAATTAAAGTGAAAATTCAAGGTGGATTATTTAAATAATCAAGAGAGGGACAAAATCAAGAAATCATAAAGTAGGGTGACAAAATCAAGAAGGAATATTTGTTAAGTGGTTAACCCTAAAAATAAGGAAAATAGGTTAGTGACCTATAAGTAGGTTAATATTATTTAAATGATAAATTAAAGTATCAAATTCAAGGTGGATTATTTAAATAATCAGAGAAGTGACAAATCAATAAATGATAAAGTAAAGAGGCTGACAAAATCAAGAAGGAATATTTAAATGTTAAGTATTGGAGAACTTTCTATTTATGGAAAGTGGTCAACCCTAAAATAAGGAAAATAGGTTAAAGTGACCTAGAAATGGGATTCGTAACCTAAAAATGGGTTAAGTGACCTAAAGGATGAAAGGTACTCATCAAGATAACAATGGTCTCTTGTATATCATCCTTTTGTGGATCAATGGAGAGCTTCTTGTGGGAATATATTTTTGGAGTATTGATGGAGGGCTTCTTGGGCATTTTTGGTGTGGAACACTTGAGGGATATTGAAGATCTATAGGTATTTGAGGTAACCAAGGATATCTAGGCAGAATTCTAATGAAAGTGAAGAAAATAAGGCCCGAAATTCTGAGGAAAGTGAAGAAAAGAAGGCTGAAATGCAAGGAAGGAAAAATTATTTTGATGGTGCTTTCTAAGGTATGTTATTTTCAAGTCATCTCACCATTTTCGCTATAACTTTTGTTCTATAATGATTCAGATCCTGAAATTGATATGAAACTGAGAAAACATAGCCAAGTATCTGTGGTTAACAATTCCTCTTGTGGGTCATTGTATTTTTGGAGTTACACTTCGTGGAAAATAGGGTTCGTGGCTAGTCCTGAAACTAGTCAAAATCAGGGGTTTCGAGTAAAAACGTCATAACTTCTTCATAACAGATCCAAATTCAGTGAGACCAAATGTGTTAGTTAGGTTACTATATGTAGTATTCTATGTAATAGTTTTAGATCATTTCATCAAACATTTTGTGCAGGGCACGCTCTACAAGGTCGCTCTCTAGAATAAGCCAGAATTCAGCAAGGTATGCCATTTTTGCTATAACTCCTTTTCTGAGAGGTTCCAAGTAGTGCCACTTGGAGAAATTGCATAAAAACCATTGAAGAACATTGTGTATCAGTTTCAGATATTTATTCAGTACAGGTACAAAGTTATGATTATTTCAAGTTAGGGTTGCTGACTAATCCAAAACTATTCATGGTTGAGACAAACAGTTGATGCACATACATGAGGTGTATAGTTGATGATGTTGGTACATATTGATGAGTTATTATTGATGAGTAGTTGACACATGATTCATCTATACTTGGTACATGGTTGGATCCACTTGTTTATGGTACAGGTTGATTACATGTTGTTTGGCACAGGTTGGTGCATGGTTGATGCTCTTGTTTATGGTACAGGTTGATATATGTTGAGGATTGTTGCCTCATATTAGTTGGTGCTAAGAATGTAATCCGAGTCTTGCATATAGAGCTAGTTCTCTTGTGGATTTGTACTCTATTCAATTGTTGCTGAAAACCCCCTCGGATTGAAGTCCATAATAAAAAGAAAAATTGTACATACATCTTGTGTTCCTTGTGGAGATGATTTGTTGATGATATATTGTTGATATATGTTGCTGATATGTATTCATATCTAACTGATTATTAATGACAACAATGAGTAATTAGTAAATGTCGAATGCTAACTAATGAGTTTTATGTAAGAGGGAAGTTTTGGGAAAAAGAGCCCCACACTCATTCACCCCACACCCACCCCACCCCCCTCTAAGTGTGGTAGGTGTTTCCAACAGTTACCTCTGTTAAATTTCTTCTACCTCCTGACAACCTCTGGGAATTTACAGAGTGTTAAGAAGTCTTTTGCGGTAAGCTAATATAATGAATTATGGAGAATTAATTGTGCTTGTCCAAAAGTCTAAGAGTCTATACTAGATATCTGATAACTGATTCTATTATATAAGTCATGATATGGATGAGAATCTTTTTCTATGCCGAGTTGTGATATGATAATAACATGATGGATTATTCGAGCACCAAAATTTGTCATTATGGGTTTAGAATTCTAATGATATAATATTTTTGCATTCAAGTATAGATCTGTAGTGTATTGCATTTAATATGATGGTGTGTCCTCACTAAATCACTTTATCACACGTAAGTCTCGATTATGTTTCAGGTGAGACCTCCTTCCCTTGCGGAAGGTTGAATATGCCAGTGCTACTAGAATATAATAGTATATTTTTTGGTAACATCTCAGAACCTCGGTCTCCAAATTTTCACCAACAAATTGTTTCATTTTCGAGACTGGATTTTAAGTGAGTCTTTAGAGGATGAAACATTACATATTTAATTATGACATTGAGAATTGGTGGGAAAGAAGGTGTGACGAGATTATCTTTCAAGAAGCTAAGCTATGACATAAATGTTTGAGGGTTTTGAAGGATGTTGTATTTTATTTGGAACCTACGAGTGACCATTACAAAATCTTCTAGATTCGATTCCTAGAAGAGGTATTTATGTGGATCGACCGATTACAAGAGGTTCCATAATTCAAAGATTGTGTTAAGAGAATATTTAATTGGACCGTTGAGAATCTAGCATCTCTGCATAAGTTAGATCATCAAATTTCTAGAGTTGTGGATTTCTCTATAAAGACTACCCTGAAGAGATACATTATTGAATTCTCCACAAATAATCACCAGTCTTTCTCAAAGAAGAAGCAATATTTTACGCAAGATCCCGAGGAAGATTGATGTGAGAAATCCCACTATGGATCAAGATTTTTCTAGAAGAAGAGGGCATGCTTCCGGTCCCTTTTGTTGAAATGGTAGCGTAAAACCCTTGCACATGAGGGGTAGGTGATTCAGGTGATGGTTCATGAGTTAGTATACAAAATTTCTTGAGGTATGGGGGGTTGCGTGAGAAGAGTGCTAGATATGAACGAGCTCAGAAAAGGGTTGTGGTGATCGAAAAGAGGTGGAGAAAATAGATGCAAAATTTTATGAAGAGGCATGATTAGTTAGGGAAGGAGATCAACTTCGAGAGTAGTCAAAAAATAGAGTTAAAAAAGTTGAGGGAGTTGCAGAAACGTGGAAGGATGGCCAATTGATGGTTGAAAAAGAAGTTTGGAGAGAAAATTGAAATTTCTTGAGATATTATATGAGGTGAAGAAAATTCAGAAGAGAGAATCAAGATAGGTGTCACCCCATAGGAAAAAAAACTTAGTTGTAACCTTTGAAGAAGTTGCAGAAGGATCAGATCCTATAGTGCCTGAAGATGTGAAGTACCCTACATGACCTGATACGATATGGAATCCTAATGAGACCCCCAAGATTAATGAATCCCATCCTGAAGGCACAGGAACCAGCCTTGGATCTCCCAGTCCCTCAATGCAATCTACAAATCTAGTAAATTCTACACTAAATTCTCTCATAATTTCGGTCCTTTCTAATCATTCTAGTCCAACTAGTTCGAGTGGTAGCAGTAGTATTAGTGTGGAAAGTTATTTAGCTATATCAAAACCAGGACCTTCAGTATTTATTTTGATATGATCCCCAATTTATCAGATGGAAAATCAACATGCACGATCCCTCACCCAACACCCAAAATTTTGGGGTAAAGGGGATGAGGATGTTGAACATCATAATTGGTTCCTTTGCAAGGCCATTTGGAGGTCTCGTGGAACTTTAGATGCTTATAAACTAGTCAATTTTCAGACCACCTTGACAGGTCGTTATTTTAAATGGTATATGAAATCCATTGAACTAGGAAATACTCAAGAAGAGTGTTCATTGTTGCTCAAGTCAAACAATGGTTCATAACAGATTTCTGTTTACACCAATAAGAAAAACAAACGCTCTTTGAGTTACAGGAGATCAAACAAAGAGATGGTGAGTTTTCCTGGGAGTATAACCAAATATTTAAAGATGCAATAGAGAAGTTATCAAACCCCATCCACGAAGACCACCAGCGAGAATGTTTTATACAAGGACTACTATCACTAACCCAGATCCCATTAACCCGATAGAGGATTTCCACTTTGGGGGAATCCTTAGAACATGAAATGAAAATTGAAGAAATGGTTGGATACCTAGGAAGATTGAGGGTTATGAGACCGACTAAAGACACTCATATTGCACAGTTGCAAGGATAGATTTCGGCATTGACCCACAAGATTCAATAGTTGACCCTCCCTTGAACAAGTCAACCGCAGGTATGGTTTACCGGTTGCTACACCAAGGGTCATACAGTGATAGAATGTCCTAGAATGAGGGGCATAGGACCCTCTCAACACTAGATGGATCCTTCACCAATAGGACCATTGGGAGGGGTTGCACAAGTTTCTGCTACAATGCCATATCATGGCCCTATGTAGTACCATGCTTTCCCAAATCATCAAGGAGGCCAAAAGGGAGAATATTGTGAAATTTTTAGAACCCATGGTCACTCCCCTAGACATTGTAAAATCCCACAAAAGTATTCACCTTTTCTGAATACGACATACTACGAATTTTGTGGGTCATCCACTCACACCACCAAGCAGTGTCATGCCTTGGATTCTCTTGTGTAAAGGTTGGACAAATCTGCATTTAGGGTTGATGAATTTCCTCCAGGGTTTGAAGGAGGATGCACAGGTTGGGGAGGATTATAAGGAAGAAGAAATGAAAGGAGAGGACTAGCTTGTTGTTACAATTGTGATGAACAAGGAAATCTCTCTAGAGAATGTCCTCTTCTGCAAACACAGTGGTGTTCCCACTGTAGAAAAAACACCCATGCCACCGAAGATTACCCCGAGTTGATCACAAAGTGGGAAGATCGCACAAGGTAGTGAGGCACCAATTTGATTAATTTTGAACCCCGACTTGTCACTGAACAAAAGAAGCCCAGTATAAATATTATTACTAGAGGAGGAATAAGGACTGGTGTTAATGTTGACCACTCGACTCAAAGTAAGATCCACAAGGAAGTACTGGAAGATGTTAAATATGAATCTGTGTACAAAAGTAATTCTTTGAGGAGGTTGCAGATATTTTCTCATGGATTTCTAATCCCACAAAACCAATGGTTGTAGAACCAAACTTTGTGCTACAACCCAACCATGTGGAAAATTGGGTTTCTTAGAGGGATTCTCCAGTGTGTCCACCAAAGACTATTGACTTGCGAACTTGATTATTTTCTAAAATTTTGGACAATGAACAACTCACCAAGGATTTGTGGAACACGTTAAAGGGGACTTTGGAGGTCATAAGGAGCCCAGAGGAGGCAGTTTTTTTTAATCTTCCTGAGAGACATATAGGAAAAATACAAAGGAGGAAGCAAATATTTGGAAGAGAATTTAGACTAAATTACCATATCGATGGGTATGAAATTAGTGATGTTATGCTAGGTTTTGGATCTGACGTCATCATACTACCAAAGAAAACCTGGGAAGCCATGGGTAAGCCCAAGCTTGTTTATTCACCTATTCAATTGCACATGGCCAATTAGCATTGTATCTATCCTATGTGGAGGTTGCAAAATTTTGAAGTAGATTTAGCTGGAGTAAAGACAATGGCATATTTCTAAATCATAGAAATAATGGGAGAAAAGTGGGCATCGACTCGACTTATCAGAATTTCGATGTCATAGACCTTAACAAGGAAATCATGTCTTTTGAAGCATATGGTATGAAAGTAAGCCAACCACTAGATCCTTACCAAGGACCTCGATATACAGATCCAATCAAGGAAAATATGGAAGAATATTCCTTGGATCACCCCTACACTTTGACTACAGGGAAGCAGGTGGACTATATTAATCCTACTGTAGACAGCTCAGTAAGTCGGTGGAGTATTATATCTACAGGTGAAGATTCATAGGTCACTTTTGAAAACTAAAAACATGGAAGATATGAGAATTTCTCACAAGGTTGTGCGACGATTAGAATTTCTAGTTGGATTACATCAGAGGTTAGAGAACACCCTGTTTACAATGACACTTCAAATTTACGTAGATTTCTTGTTGAGATAGAGGATAAAGTTGTGCAAGAGAAAATAATTATTGTACTTGATGTTGTGTTAAGATCATCTTTAGCTAGATGGTGGGCCACCCATAAGGGTACTTTATCTTCTTGGGATGAAGAAAAGCATACCATCCAACATCGCTTTATTCCCCCTTCATAGGTTACTCAGTCGAATTAGGAACATGAACCAAATATTCATACCTCAACTTTGGTAGTATATGATGGGTTTTATAATCCACAAGAGCATGTTGCACATTGTATTCAAGTATGGGAAGTTGCACAAGTGTCTTCTCAAGTTTGGGTACATCAATTTATTTATTTTTTGGGACAAATTCCAAATGATTGGTATGTACATGAGGAAGCTCGATGAGAAACCGCTCGCTGGGAAATCCTTCAAAGGGAGTTCTCCCAAGACTTTTTATTCTCACGTAAGTCCCCTGAAATCACTCTATCTTTGCAACAGATTAAGAGAATTCTTTTTATTGATGAAGTTAAGCCTATACATCCTCCCACCATTTGTCTTGAACATGAATACCTCCTTCATAATAGCCTTTAACCATCCCCTGCACAAATACCTTTCACTTATAGTAAAATTGATGAAGACCCAAGAGATCCCAAAGGCCTAGAATATTTTAGGAATTTGACATTTAAAGAGTCAGAAGGAACTAGATCTGTGCACGAAACTATTTCGGATATTGTTAGTAGTTCCTATACCAAACCCCTGAAGTTGTAGAAAGTAAATATAGGGACTGGGGACCACCCTAATCTGTCATCCATTGGATATTATTGGGATGAGCAGACCGTGATGGAGATATAATTTTTGTTGCAAGAATATGAAGACCTATTCCCTACAATATTTTTGGAACTAAAAGGTATTAAGGGAAATTTAGGGGAGATGAAGATAGAGTTAAATACTGACTCAAGACTAGTTAAACACATGCCATACCATTTGAACCCAAGAGTTAAAGAGAAAGTGAAGAGGGAGATTGAAAAGATGTTGGCAGCTGAGCTAATTTTCCCTGTTGATAAGGCTGAGTGGATCAGTCCTATCATAATCCAAACCAAGAAAGTTACATAGGATATATGAGTTTGTGTGGACTAAAGAAGCTTGAACATTTTTTCTATACATGACCCCTTTCCTACCCCATTTAGCGATGATGTGCTGGATCAAGTAGTGGGAAACAAAGTATATTTCTTTACAGATGGGTTTTCTGGATACCACTAGGTTCAAATCACTGAAGAAGACAAGAAAAATACTACCTTAATGATCTAGTGGGGATCATTTTCCTATAATGTTATGCCTTTTGGGCTCAAGAATTCCCCGGCTATGTTCTCTATGACAGTGATTGCAACATTTTGTGACTTCATTCATAAGTTTCTTAAGGTATAACTGGATGATTGGATTGTGTACAACTTACTCAAGGAACACGTCGGTCTATTACAACTCATGTTGTATTGTTGTATATAGATATAGATTTACATTAATATGATAAAATGTATTTTTTGTGTGCCCTTTGGGAATCTACTAGGACATATAGTTTGCCAGGAAGGAGTGTTAGTTGATCCAGCAAAAGTTGCAGTAATTCTCAATATGTCTCCTCCTACCACTAGCAAACAATTGCGGACTACTTTGGGCCATATTGGATTCTCTCGTAGGTTTATTAGGAATCACACAAGTATAACAATACCTTTGGAATAACTACTAAAGAAATCATAAGAATTTCGTTAGACTCAATATTGTGATAAAGCGTTCAACCTACTCAAAGAAAAGTTGAGTACTGCACCTATTTTAGCTTATCCTAAATCACAAATTGAGTTCCATGTGCACATTGATTCCTCTATGATCGCGTTAGGCACTATTCTAGCACAACCAGGGGAAGGAAATCTCAATCATCCTGTCTACTTTTCTAGCAAAAATATTTATGAGGCTGAGCACAACTACACTACAACTAAAAAGGAAGGTTTGGAAATGGTTTATGTTTTACAAACGTTTAAACTTTATTTGTTAGGTAGTCATTTTAAGTTTTTTATTGATCACTCTTATTTGAAATATATGGTTAAAAAACCTGTGTTAGAAGGTCAAATTTGCAGAGGATTGTTGTTATTTAAGGAGTTTTCTTTTGATGTCATTTTCAAGCCTAGTAAACTAAATGTGGGGCTAGATCATTTGTCTAGACTAGAATCATGAGATAGTGGTGGAGTTGTAGATGATCAACTCCCCAATGCATATATTTTTTTGTATTGAGGACATTCCTAATTATCTGTCGGACATTTCATTATTTTTAACCATTGGTACTATGCTAGAGTTCTATTCCGCAACTCATAAAAGGCACCTAATGGTTCATGCAGTAGACTATCAACTAACTATGGGCCAATTGTACAAATTGGGATTGGATAGCATCTTGAGGCGTCGTGTACTAGACCATGAAATACTTGATATTCTATGTGAATGTCATAATGGAGTTGTGGGAGGACATGTTGGTGGCAAGGCTACTTCCAGGAAGATCTTACAAGCAGGGTTATGGTGGCATATTGTGTTTAAAGATGTTAAGGAATATGCTAGGGCCTACGATGTATGTTAGAGAGTGGGGAAGCCATCTCTTCGTGATGAGTTATCTCTACACCCTGTCCGAGCTCTACGAGCCTTTGAAAAATGGGTTGTCAATTTCATCGGTCCGATAAATCCCCCTACAAAGAATTTAAAGGAAAGATACATAATTATGACAACTAATTACCTGACTTCATGGGTTGAAGCATAGGTTTTTCAAGATTTCTCTACAACCACAACAACACAATTTATTTTTTAGAATATCATTACCAAGCTTGGTTGTCCTCCGAGATTGACCAGTGATCAAGGAGCCCACTTTTTGATCAGTGAAAATATCACGACCCTTACAAGATAATTTTTTATTCAACATCATATGAGTAGTCCCTACCCTCTGCAGGCTAACAGAACAATGGAAACATTTAATAAAATTTTGGATATGAGATTGAGTAAACTCTGTTGCGAAAAATGGAACGATTAAGATGAGCGATTTCCAACTATGTTATGGGCTTACACGACTACCATGAAGTGATTAAACATGTATACTCTATTTCAACTGGTATATGTAAGACAAGTAGTAGTGTTAGCTGAGTTTCTCACCCCGAGTTTATTCATTGTGAAAGCTACCAAGATGACAGATGATGACTCCATTATTGTGCAGGTTGAGGAACTGATGGAACTTAAGGAGGCTAGGTTCTTAACAAAGTTTCATTAGACTGTGGAGAAATCCTGACAAAAGGTCTAGCATGATCGCCATATAAAGCGTAAGTTGTTTCCGCAAGGTGACTTAGTCCTGTTATACGACAACAAGTATCATAAACATCCGAGGAAGCTCCAAATGCATTGGCTTGGACCTTTTATAGTTGCGGAAATCTAAGACTATGGATCTGTCAAATTAGCGCAACTCAATGGAATTCTTCGACTAGGCTGGGTGAATGGAGCATCCCTGAAGCCCTATGTTTATGATTGGTAAGTATATTGGAACAACGCTCCTATACCTAGGAGTGCATGTAGTAGATAGTTTTTTTTTTTATAGTTATTGTTTCCTATTTCCACTAATAAATCAATGACATGTCCAACTATCACTTGTCATAGAGTCTAGTTGTTATTGTTAATTTTCCAACCTGGATATCACCTTTGTTGTTGGGGAGGTCTCAATCAAATATTTTTGTATTAATTGTTTCCTTTGTTCGACTTTTGTGCCCTCTGTCTCTTTTGACGTTAAATGTCGTTGGTAATTTTTCACGTGTCACCTTGCCATTACCAGTCACTATCATTTAAAACTCACCAACTGTTAGTCCTTTTCCAGTCAATTGTTGGTCCAACCATTAATTTTCCATTTTCCTTGCAACCCCGTTACCATTTTACCATTCACAGTATTAACTACCCAAATCTCCCTTGGATTTCACCATCTTCCAGGGTCAACTTCGACGTTAGGGCTGGGTTACTTCTCCACTTTCTCTCTTAAAGAATGTCGAGCACATCACTTCCCACTTGTCACTTATATTATTCCCATTGCCCGACAATCCTATGATTATTGTGTTTTCATCTAGTTGCTTGGATATTTAGTCCTCGATCCCTTTGAGAAACTTGTGATCCCGCATCCACGACTATGTCCACTTGTGCTATTTGTTTACGAACGCCTTCGTGTTACAATGGTTCACACAACTGGTCGAGGGGTCCTCCCAAAACCGTTGTTCCAGTAGATTACTGCAGTTCAACAATCTAATGATGAGCTCCAATAGTAAGCACAAAAATTGAGAGAGGTCGTCACTACAACTGCTTCTGTCGCAAAATTAGAGCATGGCTTGCGTGTGTAGGCCGAATCCACAGTTGTGGTCGTTGCAGACAGGTTTGAGCAAGTTTGGCTTTATTTCTGCCAGATTATTCTTGAGCATTCCGAAGATATCACTCTAGTTGCACCACTATAGAGATTTGAGCTCATTGATGGCGCATGGTAACAATTAACTATAAAAAAGATACCATGTAATAGGAATTAGTTGTGTTCAAATTGAAGGAAAACGAGCAACTCAAAGAGCTTCTCCAAAAGATTACACATGCAGTCGAGGAGGGAAACACTATTAATTTCTCTCTTCATGGTCGGGTTGAGGAATGTCGTCATCTCTTTGACATGGTCAATGACTGAGATGGCTTGATAGAACGTTGCAACAAGCCTATTGAAGAATTGCATACTCAATTAAACAAAATGAATGTGGAAGTCCAACCAATCACCGATCCAAGCGTGCAGGCGACCAAGTTTACAACAATCCATATTTAGGAAAAATGACTCGATGCCCTGGATGAATCTACTCCTGCCGCCAAGAAAGAGATCCGCAGTTTCCGACCTACCGTGCAAGTCAAGCATGTCTAGTTGCAACACATTGATAACATTTCTGACACCGAATGGACGAATTTGTTGGCTATTAACCCTAAGGAAACTAGTGTGATTGCTTCTCAAGAGTTTGTTGAGGGAGTCACGATCTTAGCAAGGAAATGGCAGGATCGGGTGGACCACTATGACATTTTCCGCAAGTAGGCCCTTGCCATTGTACAAGAGTTGAGCCTTTCATTTGAAGGCGACCATAAAGAAAGAGTGGAAGGCTGACTCAGGATTAGTCAAATACTGTGGTCAGGATCTATTGGGCCCTTCGTTTTGGAGGACATTCAATTTTGTGGAAGTGTCACGTTTTTGCAAAAAAGCATAGCAAGGCAACGAAAGGTTAAAAATGGAAAAAAATAGATATGATGAGCAGAAAGCTAACTACAAGTGCGCCAATAATAGAAACAGTTCATGTGCCTGCTAGACCAACAAGTGGAAAGATCTAGAAGCTTCGAGCTCACGTAGAACAAAAACACAATCAAGAAAAGATAATAACAGACTCAAGAAGTCAAGAAGCACCGAATGGAAAGTCATAAATATGAGAATATGTAATGGGAAAGGGTTTCCTAATTGTCGAGATGATAGGTTTCCAGTTGTTGAGTCAATAAGTTAATTATGATATATTGTGCTATTGTCGAGAGATGAAAATTGTTGTCAATAGATTCCTTGTCATTATTCTTTTGTCATCAAGCTATCGACATTCTTGTCATTGAGTCTGTTGCGGTCAGCTATTGTAATGAATTATGGGGAATTAATCTGTAATGACCCAATGATTGAATGATGAATTAATCTGTGCGTTAAGCATCTCTAGATGTCAACAATCAATCTACAAGTTGCCCAGCTAGCTAGTCTACCCAAAACGAGCCGAGATCGGGGCTGGTTCATAGAAGAAGATTCGTTCTGTGGATTCAATTGCGTGGCAGGGAGTTGTAATTCTTACTATCAATGCCGGTGTCAACTATTATCAATATTCCTCGTTATGTCTCCAATTTTCAGAGCCTACAAAAATTCATTGGCGCTAAAGACCAAGGACATTTGATCCCGCAGCTGATTTGAGAATAAAAAAGAACATCGAATTGGAGATACAGTGAAAAGCAGAGAAAGCAGGTGAATACGAACCTTGGTGATACGTCAGCTCATGAGGGCTTGATTGACATCAATTTGCTCGAAATTCTTCTCCACGAACTGCTCCACGGATTCCTCAACGATCTGCTCGAAATAATTTTTAAATCTCATCAAAATCGCCTAAAATAACTACTCTGCGATTTTCTCATCCAAATTCCACAACAATCTTCTCAACAAATGCACCCTCGTGCCCTCCATTCAGCGTGATAATGGTGGCAAAGTCTCAGTGACCCCCAGCGTATTAAAATTCGTGGATGAACTGGTAAAAGATATAAGATATGAAAGGTTTGAAACTTCAATAATTTTATATTACAGTTTTAAAAGATATTAAATGTTTTGAAATTTTAGTCAATAATAATAATAAGAATCTATTTTTAAGGTCACTGTTAAGTCACATCAAATTGGTGTATGAGATTTTCTTGTTTGTGAGACAATGGATCCCCTTCTGTCTAACAATTTGATTAATAAAGTTTATGAAGGTATAGATACCTTATCCCCTTTGGATTTGAATTTGTAATCTCTTAAGATGAAACACATGTTCTTAACCATTAGACTCACTCAAACTATAAAATATACCATACATATAAAATTATGCACAATATTTTATAAAATATTTTAAATGACATAATACTTTTAAGTCATGAAAAGTTGATTATCAAATACTTTTGAAGATTATAAAGTATTTGATTGAAAATTATGCAAGATATTTTATAAAATACCTCTTAGAGTGACATAATACTTTATAATTTTAAAGTCATGAAAGGTTGATTATCAAATACTTTATACTTTAGAGTCATGAAAGGTTGATTANGAAGATTATAAAGTATTTGATTGAAAATTATGCAAGATATTTTATAAAATACCTCTTAGAGTGACATAATACTTTATAATTTTAAAGTCATGAAAGGTTGATTATCAAATACTTTATACTTTAGAGTCATGAAAGGTTGATTATCAAATACTTTATACTTTAGAGGATTATAAAATATTTGATTGGAGTGATGAATAGATTTAAAATTAAATAATGTTTTGAAGTGACAACATGACTTTATGTAATGCTATTAAAGTGGAGTAATAAGTGGACAATAATGTATTTTTCAAAGGGGGTTAGGTGATAATTTTAAGAAAGTGAAGTGATAAAGATGATTTATTTGAAAGGGGATTATTTATGTAATTGAATATTTATAGTTTAAGAGGGATGTTTCATCTAGATGAGTAATTGAAATTTCACTTTTATTATGTTGATGAAGATTATGATGACTTCAAAATGTATTTGAGCATTGTTATTGTACGAACAATACTTATAACAAAATTGAAGTTTTTTTCTGTGTGTCCTAGATCCACTCGAAATTAAATAGGGGGATCTTAGGTACACCCTCAGTATGATTTTGATGGAATGTGATTTTTCGTATTTTTCATGTTGCTTACTAGTTTTGACATAAACACAATTGTAATTTATTATTTAAAACACCACACACATGGAAATCAAGACACACAATTAATGACAATCAGTGACAAGTAGTCAAACTGCGGCAAAGATATCAAATTATCAATCACATCAACATTCAAGAAATGATTCTACATCAATGTTGGGCATGAAGCATTGTTAAACATTCAAGATCATTTATACTT
>SNQJ01S0003075.1:107499-134748 GCA_010110895.2 Picea sitchensis
CCAAGAAGAAGATCATGATTTCAGAAGAACAACACCAACAAGAAGACCACCCACACTCAGGTACCAAAATATTTTTCTTGGCTTTTGATATTCTTGCAATAATTTTGGGCATAAAGACATAAATTTTAGAGCATATGAAAAGGTAGAAACCCCCGGAACAAAAGTAGCTATGAAAATACCAAAAATCATTATGAAGGAAATTATCCTAGAAAGCCTCGTGAAGTGTTTGACATAAATTATAATAGTTTCGGTGCTCTGAATTATGAAATTGAATGTCACAAATGTAAAATTTTTGGACTTATAGCCAGAAATTGCAGAAGTTATTTGATATTTTCTTCAAGGGAAACTAGGCATGTTCGTTTCAATCATATAGGTGAACAACATAGAACTTGGAAAAGGAAGCAAGAAGATTTGAAGGTTGAGGAATATGGGTTTGCCATACAATCCCAAAATAGAAGAAGCCATTGGTATATTGACAGTGTATGCTTAAAGCATATGACTGGAGATAGAAACAAATTTTTAATATTAAAGAAACAAAAATAGGGGTTTGTCACATTTGGCAATGATAACTCAACCAAAATTATATGAAAAGGCACAATCAATCTTGTAAAAAAAGATGTTGTTGTAGAAAATGTCCTACTTGTTGAAAATATGAAGCATAATTTGATAAGTGTGAGCCAAATGTGTGATTAGGGAAACACACTTATATTCGATTCAAAATAATGTGATATAAGGAAATAAGGATCAGATAGACTAGTGGAAACAACGACAAGGACTCCAAACAACATATGCATATTGGATGAGATCAAAGAAGAAAGATGGTGTTTGGGAAAATAAGATGAAAGTTGGCTTTGGAATAGGAGAATGGGCCATATACACTTTGAAAATCTTGTCAATATTAGCAAGAAGCAAGGTGTAAGAGAAATCTCATAGATTACAAATCCAACATATACTATGTGCTAGCACTGTCAACATGGAAAACAAACAAAATTTGAATTCAAGACAAAGCAATATTGTACGAAAAAACCATTGGAGATTGTACACACTGATTTTTGTGGGCCCACGAGAACAAAATAATTGGATGGTAATTGATACTTCATGCTACACATTGATGACTACACCTGAATGACCTAGGTTTTCTTCCTCAAGAAAAATTTAGAAGATTTCGAATGTTTCATGGTATTCAAGGAACTGGATGAAAATGAAATTGATTTGAAAATCAAATGCTTAAGCTCAAATAATGGAGGTGAGTTTACTTCAAATGAATTCAGGGATTTCTAAGAAGAACAGGGAATAAAAAGAAAATTCTCAGCAGCTAGAACACCTCAGCAAAATGGATTTGTTGAAAGGAAAAACATAACTGTACAAGAAATGGACAGAACCATGTTAAATGACTACAAACTAAGTGATATCTTTTGGGGACAAGCAGTGCATACAACCATTCATATATTGAACAAATAATTGATAAGAAGTAATAGTGATAAGACTCCATATGAGTTATGAAAAGGAATATCTACAATGCCATTCACTTTAGATTGTTTGGAACCAAGTGTTACATAAAAATGGAATACAAGAAAATTGGAAAATTTGACTCCCAGGTGGAAGAAGACATATTTGTTGGGTACTCATGCAAAAGTAAATAATATAAGTGAAAAAATATAAGACTCAACAATATAGTGGAAAGCATCAATGTAAAAATTGATGAAACACACTTGTTGAAGACCAAGAAGGAAAGAAAAAATTCAAAAATATTTAAAGAACAAGAAAATGGAAAACTAAAGCAAGAATAAGAGGAAGAAAAAGAAGAAGAGCAAGAAGAGAAGCAACCATAAACAAAATAAGAATAAAACAACCAACAAGATTTTCATACACCTTTTAGGACACCTAACCCGCAGGTTCAACATAATAATCCACCAGAAGAAATCATTGGAGATAAAAGTGTCAGAGTAAGAAGAAAGCAATCAAAAACACCTTAACAAGGAAATATTTCATTACTGTACATAGTCGAACTGAGTAACTTTGAGGAAGATATAAATGATGAACATTGGATCAAGGCTATGGAGGAAGAACTAAAAGAAATAGATAAGAATGGGACATGGGAACTAGTTTCAAGACCAAAGGACAAAACTGTGAATGGGACAAAATGGGTCTTCAGAAATAAGTTAAACGAAGATCGACAGGAAACCAAAAATAAAGCAAGACTAGTGCGCAAAGGATATGCTCAAGTTGAAGGAATATATTTTGAAGAAACCTTTTATCCCGCGGCTAGAATGGAAGAAATGAGAGTGTTCTTGGCTTATGCATGCTCCAAAAGGATCAAAGTGTATTAGATGGATGTAAAATCAAATTTTATAAATGGAGAATTAGAATAATAAGCATACATAGAACTACTCGAAGGGTTTCTACTATTAGAAAATGACGACTTTGTTTTTAGATTGAATAAATCTTTGTATGTACTTAAAAAATCTCCAAGAGCTCGGTACTCAAGATTGGATAGGTACTTACAACAACAAGGATTTATAAGGGGAAATACATATAGTAACCTTTACATAAAAGTGGATAAATGAAATAGATTATTATAGAATTGTATGTTGATGACATCATCTTTGGAAGTGATGATGATAGATTTAGTCAGAAGGTTTCCAAGGATATGCATAATAAATTTGAAATGTCCCTAATTAGGGAGTTGAATTTCTTCTTAGGACTCCATGTATCTCAACTAGACGAGGGCATTTTAATTTCCCAAACCAATTACATCAAGGAAATGTTAAAGAAGTTCAAAATGGAAGATTGTAAACATGTGAGTACTCTTATGGTTATCGGTTGCAAGTTGAGAAAAGATGATGAATATAAAGAAGTGGATCAAAGACTCTATAAATCAATGATTGGTAGTATACTCTATGTGACAGCTTCAAGAAAATATGTAACGCAAGACATTGGACAGGTCACAAGATTTCAAACGGCACCAAAGGAAACCCATGTTCTAGCAGTGAAAAGGATCTTCAAATATATTAAAGGAACAACATATTTTGGGCTATGGTATCTGAAAGGAAATGAGTTAAATATGGTCACCTACACAGATGAAGATTGGCCAGGAAGTATTGATGACAAAATAAGTACAAGTGGAGCAACTTTCAACTTAGGTGATTTCTTAGTATCCTAAATGAGCAAGAAGAAATATCCAACATCCTTATCCACAACAGAAGTAGAATATATCATAGTAGAAACATGTTGTACTCATATTCTATGGATGAAGAAAACCCTTCAAGACATACAAGTGAGAGATGATGAGCCTCTTCCGATACTCTGTGACAATACCAGTGCTATAAGCATCTCTAAGAATCCAATGATGCATTCCAAGACCAAACATATTCCTATTAAGTTCCACTTTTTGTAGGAACAAGTCATAGAAAGTAATATCAAGTTGGAGTACATTGGGACAAAAGAATAGATTGCAGAAATCTTCACAAAGCCTCTTCCTAGAGAGACCTTTGAGTATCTTCGACAAAAACTAGGAGTAGTTTCTTCTCCAAATTGATTTCCATAACAGTCTATAAGAAAAAAAAGGAAATGTCGTTAGGGGGAGTTACCCTTTTCCATTCATTTCAAAGTCGGAGAGAAAAATATTAAAACTAGAAGAATGAATATAGGGGGAGTGAACATGAAGAAAAGAGGACAATACATTCATTGGGATCATAGCACAAATGGAGGGGGAGAATGATTTTTTTACTAATTTATCATCAATGCCAAAGGTGGATATTGTTGGAAAATTGGTTATCATTGATGTCAAACTTAGAATAATCCCTAAATAAAATCTCAAAAGCCCCTAAAAGTAATGATGATGTGTCCACTTGAAGAATATTTGATCAATATCCTTGAAGGAGCCTTGAGATAAATGTATATAACTCCAAAGTGGTCCCCTTATGGTGTATATTTTAAGAATGGACCTCACGGGATGAGATAAACTGTGGTTGTTTCCACATTCCCACTTTGAGTTGTACATAAATGGATCCCATGAGATTTCTAATATCAATATTACAAGCCTATAGATTTCCAAGATAAATATTGCAAAATGGAGGTTGTTGAAAGTATTAATTTTTGGTCAATTTGGATACCCTATATTTGAGTGAATTTTTACCCTACATAACTAACTCAAATGGAAGTACAAGTTACATGGTTGGAAACACTATTCCGAGACCTTTCCAATGGTATATGGAAGTCCCTCTAACTCCTTAGGAATGAGGATATATGTGTTTTTTCGTCCGATAACCTAGCCAGAAAATTAAGGTCGTCTCGGCTAATTTTTTGGGACAAAATTACTATAGATAAAGGATAGAATTTCACATTTTTACACTAACCAACGAAGAGGTGTTGGAAACCAACTACTCTTATCAATTTTATCATGTTAAAATATCGTCGCCAAGGGATAAATTTTTCTATAGTCGCCTCCTTCTCCTTACAAACTTTTCTGTCTTTTGGCTTTCAGAAGATTCATTGGCCTAGTTGAGTATTAGAGTTTTTCATTTTAATCTATCATTTGTTTTGCTCAATTCATGACTGAAAGCATAAAATTAGAACAAAATTTTGGCTTGAGTGATCGTCATACAATGTGTAATTTCTTTGTTTCTTTCATGGGATTATGACTAAAGGGCATCTACATTATTTTTATAAATTTAAAAGTTTGTAAGTCACTCTTTTCATTTGTTGATCCATTTCCATAACATTTGATTGATACACTTTGGGGATATGACTTAACCGATTTTATTTTTTATTATGTGATTGTTACATTTTATATATGCTTGATTGCGTTGAACCTTGGGTTAAATTAGAAATACGAATCTTGCTCTTACTATTGCTATCATGATCTTATCACCCTGGTACAAGACTGATGTACTTACACTCCACATCACCCTTTTTGTACTGCGCAACTCAGACTCGCATTCATGGTTGAAAGAGGTAAGTAATGGTTTTTTGATTTTAGTGTTCATTTCATAGCATGGTTTACTATCTTGCGCGTCCTCTGGTTATCACCCACTCAAAGCTCAAATTGTCAGTTATGGTAGCCTCTCGAACCCTTAGGCATCGGTCTTTTTCTGATTATCCAGACGTCTTATTGTTGTTTGTGTGTTGGAGAACAAAACCTACCTCTCGCTTCCTTTGTTGTGTTTATGTGATAGTACCCATGGTTCCCATGGTAATAATTGAACCCAATGGTTCGCAAGCCTTCCTATCTCATGATGATGCCATAGACCACATTGTGGCATAGTGCTGGGATGTTTTCATCAAATGATTTGAAGGTTTCAACCTCACCGTATCCTTGTATTTTGCTCAGACGTTTGATGGCAATAGAGCCAAGATAAGGGATCTTAAACTAGGAGTGACATAAGTTTCCATCACATAAGCTACAGGGTTATCCCAGGAGGGAGAATGATGGTTCAAAAGTACCAAAATCGAATGCATGCCATGGAATTTTCTCATGGTATCTAAGAAATCGAAATGATGCCCCAAAGGTACACTGATTATTCTCTTTAAACCCCAATGGCACGACCTGCTCCTAATTCTTAAACAATTCATAACTTGTGAGGGTAGATATGGCTTGTATTTTCTGTATCACGTCCACCTGTTTATGGATTTTTTGGGTTTCAATTTAAATATGTCTTTATTTTTGTTTATGAGTCTACATAAAATGTCTAAGCTTTATCAAAGGTAGAAGGTAAACCCATTGTCAAGCCTTTTTCACCATGGTCTTATTGGAATTCTAGTGTTGTTGCATCTATCCATGACTGGGGATACTTGGGAAGATTTCTTGTTTCAAAATAATTTCACCCTACCCAAGAATACAGTTGAATCGCCTCTCCACCTCAATAAAAACCCCATCCCCTGTATAGCTAACCCTATTATCAAAGACCTGTGTGTTGATCCACAAAAATACCATGTGATCACATATCGACCCTCTGTTGTTATTCGAAACCCATTGGGAAAAAAGCCACGATGTGGTTTTATGCCTAGAAAGTCATTGGAGGAGGTTTTAGATGTGTTAAAAGATAGGGTTTCTTCTATTATGAGCCTATTCGGGTTGTCTCAAATGAATCGATTTTCAATAAAAATCGCATACATAAGGAACATAGTAATTCTAATTTGAATTTTAAAAACAAGAAATCAGGCATGCTTATATCCAGAAGTTTGAGAAATCACCAACAAGATCATTTGAGCTCGATCCTAGTGACTGAGGTCAATGATCACTTGTCTGATGATCAGATCAATGAATTTCTTGCTCGACAAGATGTGGATGACCAATTCCTAGGAAACAAAATCAATATTCCTTTTTTTTATTCTATTTTCTTTTAGCAAACATATTTTCAGGGATCATCCTCTAGCTTGTATGATAAGAGGTTACTGATCCAAGACTTGTTCAAATAGTAGTTGTTGTTTAGTGGTAAGGACAACTTTTCCTGGATTATAATATGGACATATAATTTGTGGAAGCCATATAGGTGAACAATTTGCTGTTGGATTTAGTCCTATGTGAATTGTACAATGTTTGTCTCATTTTATTCTCCTATTACTTCTATGATATGAGATGTTATCATTGTTGATTTAGCTTTAGTCTTGTCATCATATGATATTTCATATCAGTAAATATTTAAATGGTGTCCATGATCTGCTGATCTAGTTTGTATATTGTGATCAATCAATTACTTAGTTATTTTGAGTTTACTTCTGATATTTAATGATTGATAACATCAATTGCCAGGATTGAAATTTATTTTGTCTACAACTATTGGTTATCTTGAAGTCACAGGATACTTAATTTGTTATTTCCTGCTCTTTTAAATTCAGTCCAAATGCATGAAATACTTCCTTGAATTTTTTCAAGAAGATTTGTATTTGTCTCTGTCATAGGTTTCCTCTTAATACAAGGCAAACATGAGCTCTTACAATGCAGGAAAAGGAACTTAGTTTATTATGATTGATCAGTTAGAGGTTAGTAGATGCATTTCTTTCTTTTTATTCAGAGTTATTTATATATGAATGAAATGATGATTGCATGAATTAGATTTGACTATTTTGTGTCATTTTTTCAATTATATTCGCTTAAATATTTATTACTCTAATCTTTTTCAAACATTATAAAGAGCACTATTTATATTTGATCTTGTTCAAAAGCTTTTTCAAACAACTATTTTCACAAGATTTCACGCAAACCTTGTAAACTGTATAAATTGTTTATAATCATTTGTATATTCACATTATTAGATAAACTTATGTAATTATCGTGTCGATTGTTAAAATATTTTTATTTAGTTAGTTTATTTCCTTTTTCTATTTTAGGATCCTAGTTGGCTAACAGATCCATTAAACCTGTCAGGTTAGATCATACCAAATGGATTGGGTTAAGTAGACAACCCCAGACCGGATCTATCCTTCCCATTGACAGTGTGTCATAAACACCCATCAACGAATGACACTAGAAGGAGGGCCTGAAATGTATTGCTGGCTCGTGGAGGCTGTAAGACTCCCCCACACACTTGTTCTCCTGTTGTGACTCGTAGTTGCTCAGACACCAATGTTACACTTGAAACAAATATTACCTCAATCGATACCTCTAACATTCCCATTGAACCAGTGACACCATTTCCTCAAGGGATTGATGTCCAATCAATTTTTCACCAGTCGATCATAAAAACTCAGAATGATTTATCCTAAATCAAAGAACTTGGTAGACAACTTAATAAACCCCTTGATTTCACAAATATTCAAGGAAAACCTCAAGACATTGTTCTGCTTAGAAACCATTTGGGTGGTAATATTACCAACCCTGCTGAAGAACTTATCCCCGGTGCTGGAGGATCCGGTATCCCACCATCCCCACCTGGTTCTTCTCCACCTTCATCAGAAGGTGAATCCTCAGATGAAGGTAGTTATTCATCTGAATCATCTCAACCTTTGAATCCACCAACTCCCATGGAAAACAAAAATAATCCTGCCAGACCTTGGCTCGATCAATATGTTTTAGTTGTGCCTGGACCCAACACCCATTGCCCAAACATATGGAGAAATGGCTGACCAAATTTGATCCAGATTCGAATTAATCAACTGAGGATCACATCAAGAAATTTATGTTGGTTGTTAGAATCCAGAGTGTCGAACACGAATATGCCGTATGCAGAATATTCCCTTATAATTTTGAGGGAAATGCCTCAACCTGGTATTTTGCACAACAACCTCAAACCATTGTCTCTTGGGACAAGTTTGAAACTTGTTTTTTAGAAAACTTCGGAGATGGTAAGCCCTAGAAGTTTTAGTAATGGAACTCTCTAGTTTGAAAATGAACCGCAAAGAAAAAGTTAAGGAATTCAACCAGAGATTCCTGACGTTAAAAAAAAAAACCCGTAGATTCGATGCCAGCATAAAATCTAATTGTTGCATACTATAGCAAGGCCCTGCACAAAAATATAGTCATATAGGTTAAAAGGTCCAAAAAAAATACTTTATTAGAAGCCTTTGAGGAGGAATTCCTGATTGAGAAAGATATTCTAAGCTTAAAAGATAATCTTAGTAATGAATCTAAATTTTCTTCATCCTATAAAAGAAAAATAGAAATTCTCAGTAGCCCTCCTCAAACCAAAAATCAACAACACACTTTAGACTTGGAAAGTCTGCAGAAGGCTTTCCAAAAATTATCCAATCAGGTCGTGGACTTGAAAAGATCCACTGAGGAGGCATATACAAGTAAAGGAGGTTTCATACCACCTTTAAGAAAATCATTTCCTCCAAACCAGCCAAACCTGACCACAGAAGGTTTAAACTTCAAAGGTTTATAGTATGCTTTGCAAACAATTTTGGAAGCAAACGACAATTATGTTTCTGCTCCTCCTGAAAATCATGATGATATAGTTGAGGAAGAGACACCAGAAGAGGAAGACCCATCTCCTCCTATTTTCGGGCACTTGTCGGACAACATTTTTCAAGCAAATTTTAAACTGTCCACCCCTAGAACACTAGAAGTAAAACACAAAACAATCCTCCACCCGAAACAAGTAAAAGTGTTGTTTCAAAACAACCAAAGCAAACTGAAACTAGAAAAAACTCTATTGCCCCAGTTTTAGAGTATGATTTAGTAGAAGATCTTAAAAAATTAAGGGCAAATATTTCAGTTTTTGAATTGTTGAAATTTCCACTTATCCTACAGAAAATGCTCCAAAGCATTGCTCAAAATCATAAAAAGAATGATCTTAACAACAAGAAATTAGCATAAATTGACCCAATTAAAGCTAAATATGTCCCAAGCAAAACGCCCTCCGAAAATTAGGATAAAAGGGACACATAAAAAAAAACTACTGGAAATTTAGATAAAACTGTTTCAGGAACAACCATAAAAAATCAGTAGAATTTGGTTGTTTCTACACGGAAAAATGTGCCTCCCTTTTTATTGACTTTCGAGATTTTTAATAGGAATGTACATAACTGTATGGTTGATTCTGGTGCCTCGTCAAATGTAATGCCTTTGTCTATGTGCCATAAAATTAATGTTGAAGTAAAACCTTCTGATTTAAATATCATTCAGTTAGATCAGACTAATGTTAAATTCATTGGTGAACTTAAAAATGTGTTGATTAGATTATCGTCCAATCCCAAGGTCCATCAAGTGATCAATATTATTGTTGTTGACATTCTTGAAGTTTATGGTTTTTTTATTAGTAGAGTTTGGTCAGAACAGTTACACGGCTATTTTTCTACAGACTGGTCTCATTTGTGGCTGCCAAAAAATGGGTAGCCTAACAAATCAGAATAAATACAAAACGTTACCTCAAGTACACTGTGACAGATCTGAACGAGCCAAATGAGGCTTTTGTTACTGCTGCAAATTCGATTGAAATGCATGGAATGAATACATTTTTTGGTAATTTCATGACTGAAATTTCCTCTATCACTGAACCAAAACAACAATTTGAAGTAACAGCCTATGCTCAGGCACCATCTTTTCCAAGTACACCAAATATTGTTAATGATGCACACATATGGTCCTTATATTTTGATAGATCCAAATCCCAGGAAGGGACATGCACTGGTTGTCTACTTATCGATGCCACATGTAATAAAACATTTATTTCTTGTTGATTAGAGTTTGAATGTACTAAAAACATAGCATAGTATGAATCACTTCTGCAAGGACTAAGGAAGGCACTGGACGTGAACGTGCAAAATTTGGTAGTGTTTAGTGATTCGAAAATCATAGTCAAATAGGTAAGAAATGAAATACATTGTTTGTCACTGCATCTGAAGAATTACCAAATCGAGGTATGGGGTTTAATGCACAAATTTATAGCATTTAATATAAATTCCATTCCCAGGATGAGTAATTCAAAAGCTGATTTACTAGCCAATGTTTCTTCTAAATTATTTCCTGCTGAAGGTCTTTCTCCTAACATGTTTTCGGTCGAATTGGTATTCAGGCCATCAATTCCTAACAACATCACAAACTGGCGAGTATTTGATGATGATCAACAGATCATAAATTTTCTTCATATGGAAGACACCTTCCAAGATGCAAGTTATCGACAAAAGCACTCATGAAGAAAATCTCTGAAACTTCACGGTAATATCTAATCCTCGATCTGCAAAATCATCGTCAGAGCTGGTAAAATCTATCCCCAAATCTGTTATTAGATTAGAAAAAAATTATGACCTACATGACAAGTTTAGAGGGGTAGTAAATTGAAAAACAAACACTTCCTCTTTATTGTATGAAACTGTCAACATAAGAATGCAAGATCATCCTCAAAATATTGATTTGGGAAAAGGGTGCTCTGAACATGAAAAATCAGCTTTTATAAAATTATTTAAATAATTTAAAGATGTATTTTCTTGGATATACGATGATCTAAAAAAATTTGACACAAACATCATACAACATGTAATTTCTATGAAACCCCAAACCCAACCATTTCAACAAAAGTTGAGGAAAATGCATCCTAAGCTAGAACCTACTGTAAAAAAGGAACTTAATAAATTACTCACTACCAAGATCATATTTACAGTATGGCATACCCAATGGGTATATAAGTTAGTCCCGGTAAGGAAGAAGAATGGACAAATTCGACTATGTGTCGATTTTCTAAATTTAAACTGAGCTTCTGATAAAGACAACTACCTCGTTCCTCCAATGGAACAAATTCTTCATCAAGTATCTAGTTTTGAAAGACCATATTTATTAGATGGTTTCTCAGGATACAATCAGGTACTCATGTCGCTTTCAGACCAGCTTAAAACCACCTTTCATACCCCATGGGGCACCTATGCCTATAGGAAAATGCCTTTCGAATTGATAAGTGTCGGTGCCAGTTTCCATAGGGAAATGGACATTTCCTTCTTTGGCCTCATCAACCAGTTAGTTGTGGTCTATTTAGATGATGTCACTGTATTTTATAAAAACAATAAATACAACCTTTCTCATCTTAGGGTTGTGTTAGAACGATGTCGCAAGTTTGGCGTTTCCCTCAATCTTAAAAAAATGGTCTTTGTAGTAGAACAAGGTAAATTACTTGGATTTGTAGTTTCTAAAGACGAAATGATAATTCATCCTGAGAGAACCCAAGATATTTCCAACCTTCCCCCACCTTCTTCCAAAAAGGCCATGCAATCCTTTTTGGGAAAACATAATTTTGTCAAATGATTTCTCCCGAGTTTTTCGGAGATGGTTAGACCTCTACAAAATCTAATAAAAAAGGATGTCTTGTACAAATGGGGACCACAGGAAAGTCAAGATTTCAACTTTATTATAAAATCCATAGTAGAATCACCTTCCTTGATGAGCTCCGATTTTCCTTATTATTTCACTCTCTACACTTTTGCATCTGACAGATCCTATGTTGTTGTGCTTACACAGAAAAATGCTGAAAGCAACATTACCCATTATGAGATACCCATTTCTTTCATGAGCTCTTATTTTAAGGGATCATAACTTAATTACCCCATGGTAGATCAACAAGAATATGTTGTTTTTAAAGAAGTCAAGAACTCCAGGTCTTACCTTTTGAAATCTAGGACCAAATTTGTTGTTCCTTACCCCGCTGTAAGGAATCTGTTAGTGCAAAAAGAGCTGGGTGAGAAAAGGGAAAATTGGATGAAATCACTCCAGGAAATAGATCTTGAAATAAACCTTGCCAAAATTGTCAGAGGTCAAGGCCTGTGTAAATTAGTGGCGGATTCGGTTGAAGAGACAAAAAGTCAATTAAATACATCAACTGTAAATCAACATAACGAAAAACAGATCAGTTGTGCACAAACTACGCCCAATTTTTGGTATGAGAATATCATATTTTATTTGCTTCTTGGAACTTCTCCTCATAATCTCAATCCCAAAAACAGAAGAGAAGTTAGGCTTAAATCTGCATCTTTCCAACTAATCAATGATATATTATTTCGAAAGAATTTTGATGGTGTTTTTTTGCATTGTTTAGAAAAAGAGGAATTCGAAAGGGTGTTGGCTCAACTTCATTCTGGTGACGTCGGTGGTCATTTTGGTGGAGATACCACTACCGATAAAGTGTTAAGAGTTGGTTACTATTGGCCTACCTTGTTTAAGGATGCCCATACAATTTCTGGCAAGTGTATAATCTGCCAAAAGGCTGCAGGGCGAGTGAAAAAAGTAGCTTTTCCTTTACAACCTCTTACTGTAGATGCACCTTTTCAGTAGTGGGGCCTAGATATTATAGGACCGATCAATCCCCCTTCCTCACAACAACACAAATACATTATCACAGCAACAAACTATTTCATGAGATGGTCTGAAGCTTTACCATTAAAAGTGGTCAATATGAATCAGGTAGTGTCATTTCTGAACTCTCATATTATCACTCGATTTGGAATTCCTGAATGTCTAGTTTTTAATAATGCTTCTTATTTTTTTTCCCTAGATATGAATGTTTTCTCTCTAGAAAAAAGGATTAAACTAAAGTACTCTGCTAGCTATTACCCTCAAGGGAATGGTCTAGCTGGGTCGACAAATAAGAATCTGATCAAGATTATTTAAAGAACAGTGTCAGAAAACCACAAGAATTGGCACAATGCACTGTACAATGCACTTTGGGCTGATAGGGTGACTCCAGAATCCTCCAATGGTAATTCTCCTTTATTCCTCATTTACAAAAGAGAATTCATCCTCCCCCCACGCGTCTTGCTTCCTTCTTTGCAATTATCACAGAAAGTTCAAGAAGAGGAGTGTCCTCCTCTAGAAAATTGGATAAATGATTTATTAAAATTAGAAGAATTAAGAACACAAGAAAAATAGAAACTTGACCATCACCAATAAATTGTGAATACCTGGTTTGGTACAAGTTCATCCTCTAAAAGGAATTTTGATGTAGGGGATTTGGTCCTCAAATGGGACAAAGCGCATGAGCGTAAAGGTGAACATACCAAGTTCATAAACTTGTGGCTGGGACCTTTTGTAATTTCTAAAAAATTGGGTCTCAGTTCTTTTCATCTACATAACATGGAGGGACAACCACACACTTTCCCAGTGAATGGCCATGCCCTCAAAATATATTTCGCTTGATTATTTTAGATCCACCCTTTTCTAAATATTTTTAATTTTCTTTTAATTTTCTTTTAATTTTCTAAATATTTTTTATTTTGATTTGTTTTCTAGATGATTATTTTTGGACCACCATTCATTATTGAAGGGAATCATAATTTTTGTTCATTAACAATACTTGACAACTGTTCAAGCACCTGAACAGTAAGGGCTAAACTCAGATCAACAAAAGTAAGTTTTTGTTCAGTTATTGTCCCTGGTTTCTCATTAAAATCACAAGACAACACCAGTATCCTTAAAAATCTTCTAACGTTGTCCATGTTTTAATGGAACAACTCATAGTGCTTCCCCATCCCAGAGATGATTTCTTAACTGAAATCTAAATTTCCAATTTATGATGAAAGTTGTTAGAACAGAAAAATAATTCTTATAAGATCAACCCTTTCATTACTTGACTGTGAGATTCTCAGTATCACCCCTCTCTCTTAAATATCATGAAGTCTCTGGAAATTTTATAAGCAGTTTTAGAGAGATGGAAGCACTGTTATGTGTGGGAATTGTGTGTAAACCCACTGGGACACTGAACAAGTCTATTGGAAGTGGCTAAATGCACACATGATACCAAGACAACTTCATTGAGGTACTGAACAGGCCTGCTGGCAGCGAAGCAATGTCGAGTTCGAAGATCCGCAGGTATGTTTTATTACAATTGATCAGATGTTAGGATGCTTTTATCATAAATGGACAAATCTTGGACGAGATAGAAGTACTAGAGTGGATTAAATGACATCCCTGCCGAGTCTATGGATGCATGCTCACAATAGTGGCCCTATTAATGGTATTGGAGATATTTGTATAAAAATCATTGCTCCTGTGATCGAAACGATATACGATATCACAATTTTTGGACAAAATTTCATCTGATACTTTGACTGTGTTATCTTTCTGAGTTATTGTCGAAATGCTTGATCTGTCTTCTAACTGTTTCTAAAAATTATTGCTAAGTCATCTGTTCCCCTTATATGAAGTGTTGGTGATGCAGAGATAAATTCTTCGCCCAACGTGTTTCCATTGTTGACAGCCAACTACTCTTGTCAATTTTATCATGTTAAAATATCGTCGCCAAGGGATAAATTTTTCTGTAGTTGCCTCCTTCTCCTTACAAACTTTTCTGTCTTTTGGCTTTGAGAAGATTCATTGACCTAGCTGAGTATTAGAGTTTTTTGTTTTAATTTATCTTTTGTTTTGTTCAATTTCATGATTGAAAGCATGAAATTAGAACAAAATTTTGGCTTGAGTGATCATCATACAGTGTGCAATTTCTTTGTTTCTTTCATGGGATTATGACTAAAGGGCATCTACATTATTTTTATAAACCTAAAAGTTTGTAAGTCAATCTTTTCATTTGTTGATCCATTGCCATAACATTTGATTCATACACTTTGGGGATATGACTTAATCGATTTTATTTTTGATTATGTGATTGTTACATTTGATATATGCTTGATTGCACAGAACCTTGGGTTAAATTCAAAATACAATTCTTTCTCTTACCAGCCCTATCACGATCTTATCACCCTGGTACAGGACTGATGTACTTACTCTCCACATCACCCTTTTTGTATTGCGCAACACCGACTCACATTCATGGTTCAAAGAGGTAAGTAATGGTTTTTTCAGTTTAGTGTTCATTTCACAGCATGGTTTACTATCTTGCGCATCCTCTAGTTCTGACCCACTCAAAGCTCAAATTCTCAGTTATGGTAGCCTCTCGAACCATTAGGCATCGGTCTCCTCTTGATTATGCAGACGTCTTATTGTTGTTTGTCTATTGGAGAACACAACCTACCTCTCACTTCCCTTGCTATGTTTATGTGATAGTACCCATGGCGCCCATGGTAAGAATTGAACCCAATTGTTCGCAAGCCCTCCTATCTCATGACGATTCCATATACCACATTGTGGCATAGGGATGGGATTTTTTCATCAAATGGTTCAAAGGTTTCAACCTCTTTGTATCCCAGGATTTTTCTTAGATGTTTGATGGCAATAGGGCCAAGATAGGGGATCCGCAACTAAAAGTGACAGAGGTTTCTGTCGCAGAAGCTATAGGGTTATCCCAGGAGGGAGAACGATTCATTCTCTTTAAACCCCAATGGCATGACCTGCTCCTAATTATTGAACAATTCATAACTTGTGAGGGTAGATATGGCTTTGTTTTTCTGTATCATGTCCGCCTGGTGATGGCTTTTCCGGGTTTCAAGTTAAATATTCCTTTCTATCTGTTTATGAGTCTGCATAAAATGTCTAAGATTTATCAGAGGCATAAGTTAAACCCCCTGTCAATCCTTTTTCACCATGGTCTTATTCGAATTTTGTTGTTGTCACATCTATCCAAGACTAGGGATATTTTGGAAGATTTCTTGTTTCAAAATAATTTCACCCTACCTGAGAATGCAGTTGAATCGCCTCTCCACCTCAATAAAAACCCCAGCCCCTCTATAGATAACCCTGCTATCAAAGACCTGTGTGTTGATCCACAAAAATACTATTCGATCACAGATCGACCCTCTGTTTCTATTCGAAACCCATTGGGTGAAAAGCCACGATGTGATTTCATGCCCATAAATTCATTGGAGGAGGTTTTATATGTGTTAAAAGATAGGGTTTCTTTTGTTCCTTCTCATGAGTCTATTCGGGTTGTCTCAAATGAATCGATTGTCAAGAAAAATCGCAGACGTAAGGAACAAAGTAATTTCGATTTGAATTTTACAAACAAGAGATCAGGCAGGCTTATATCCAAAAGTTTGAGAAATCGCTAGGAAGATCATCTGAGATTGATCCCAGTGATCGAGGTCGATTATCACTTGTATAATGATGAGATGAATTAATTTCTTACCTGAGAAGATGTGGATGACCAGTTCCTAGGAAACAAACTCAATATTGATGCTATACAGTATGATTTCATTGTCAATCTCCCACCTTTCCTGAAGAAGCAAGAAGGTTTTTGTGGTATACGACATGATCTGGAGCAAGTTACAAGGCATACCAAAGGGCCCTCTACAAAACATACTCAACCCCTACCTGCCATAGATCCAGTCCACTATGAAAATTGTCTTGACTAGGTTGAGAGGTTTTCCCATGGATATTTCCTATCTCCAAATGCATATAAACCAATTGATAGCATGAAACTCCTTTCTCGAGAGGGAAAATGATGAATTGAAATCTCGTGTTCAATCCAGTGCTCATAGGGAAAACAAAAGGGTTAAATGACTAGGTAATGTGGTTATTCAGAACTCAAAGAACTTCAACAATGCCATTAATTCAAACGTATCAGATGTTTCTTTGTCTAACCTCTGAAAGGGTAAAAAGTTGTTTTGATTTTATTCTGTTGGAAAAATATAATAGATAGATTTAGTTTTGGATTTTATTTTTAACTTAAGACTAGCTACATAATCGTAAGATTTTGTAGCCAGTCTATTTGAAAGTATTAGTTTGTATTGTTATCTAAAATTCAATTTAGTTTTATCATTTTCAGAAAAACAACAGTTTATGCTGCTATTTTCAAGGAGAAGGAATCATGGATTGATGTGTTCCATAGCTTAGTAATTTCTCATTTTTTATAAAACAATATCATTTATGTAATTATTTTTTATGTAAGGACTCCTACAGGAGTATTCCTTTTTGTTATTCTATTTTTGTTGAGCAAACATATTTTTCAGGGATCATCCTCTATCTTGTATGATAAGAGGTTATTGATCCAAGACTTGTTTAAATAGTAGTTGTTGTTTAGTGTTAAGGACAACTTTTCCTAGATTCAAGTATGGACATATAATTTGTGGAAGCGATATAGGACAACAATTTGTTGTTGGCTTTAGTCCTATGTAATGAATGGATTCTCTTGGATTGCAAAATAGGTAATGAATGGACTTGGGAAAGGTATCAAATTTTTTTTTCTCAAGGTGGATATTGTTAAATGTGACAACAATCGATTAAAAGAAAATGTAAAACTGAAATTCACTTATGTAAATATTTAGTGATGTTGGTTTACGAAAACAGTGGAATAATAGATGGTAGTTCTCATAACTATGTAACGGTTCCAAGATAGATATAAATTATGAATCTCGATAGATGTATTGAGATGGTGGGTAAGCATGATTGTAAGCCTATCTTGAATAATAAAGATATTGATACCTTTCCCTGTGGATGTTTCCTTGACACATCGTAAGGGTTTTACCACATAAATCTTGTGTGTTATCTATTTGTCTTTATTTTCATATTTCTTGCATTTATTATTGTTTCAGGCTCTTGTATACCGACATAAATAGAGTGCCGACACATAATGATAATAAGAAGGAATTCCAACTTGCTCAAATTGTCAAATTAGCAATGCTTAAATTTTTAGGAAAAACTATGCATATATTATTACTACTGCATAGGGAAATGTATTCAAAATGAGATAACATTATGTACATAATAATAATAATAAGAATAATAAGAATACTACTACTAATAATAATAATCTAATTTTAAGGTTATGACCAAGCCATACATCAAATTAGTGTATGGAAGTATAGATAACAAGAGAAAGTAATTAGATTCTTTTTAATTTTAATTTTATTAAATATTTAACAAAATAAAATAAGATTCAAAATGCCAACTTCTTAGTAATTAAAAAAAAATATATATTACATTTATTGATGTATGATGTATTAAATGTTAATTGTCTCACTCAATCTCAAGTAATGAGGGTAAACATATTACATAGATTAAGATTTGACATACTTGAACATACTCCATTTCTTTAGTTATTAGTATAGGTTCATAAATTATGTATGGTTGACAATGATATATATTTTTATTATTAATATTTTTCTTTAAATGTTAGGTGTGAATTTGATATTGAATATGAAAGGAATTATATATTCATTAAGTTGTAATAAACACTTTTATATGTAATAAGAATTTTTTTCACTTTAAATTAACATATAGATATATGTATTTTATACAAAATTGATATTGGAATATATTAAGGTGAAAAATGAAATAATTTAGTTATGATCAAAATATATTTTTTGTGATTAGTATTTTTTAAAATTTTATGTGTCAACTTATTAATACATATCCCTTACTTTGGTCTTTAGTGATGCAGGTGGATATTGGTGGCCACCCACCTATTCTAACTAGCTCCTCTTATCAGTTTTTAGTACAAAATGTTCTTTTGTACTTCGTTGTAATTGTGGGTTCTGTACTTCTGTGGTTGTCTGAAGCCCTACACATATTCCAGGTGGAGACTGGTGGTCCACCGCCTAATCCAACTGGCTTATTTTGGAAGTTTTCATGTCAACACATCTTTCTATACTTCTAGGGCTATTTTTGGGCCCTAAACAATGTTTTTGGCATGCCATAGTCAAAATATAGATGGATTCAGAGTTTGATGGGATAATGCATAGTTCTCGAAAAGACCTTTCCAACGGGCTATCACGTGCCTAAAATGGAGATCGTATGCAAACGTTACGACCCCTCGAAGTTAATGTACTAACTTACCCAAACGTGGCCCACGTGACTTTTGGTGTTTCATTACTCCTAAGGTTAGTTTTTTGGATGTCTAGGGTTTTGGAATTCATGTTTATCATAAAAAGGAGTTCAAAGCCTCATTGTAATCATCTTTTTGTGAATGATCATAGCTGTCACATCTCTTCTCAGAGATAAAGCTTTCACCATTCTAGCAAGTCTTGCACTCTGTATTTTTACAGTCTCTTTACAATTATTTCATCAATAGAAATCAAGTGTTGTTGTATTTCTCTATTTCTGGCAATTTTCATGAGTATTTCATTGTAATATATTTTCTTTCATTTCGTTCCAAAAATAATCTGGATCAGTGGTATCAAAGGAGGTTGTTCTTGCTCGTTTTTCAGGGCATGTCCCTCAAGAGGTCCAAGCATAGCCAGTTGGGTCTCGATCTTGTCTCTCTTGAGGCCAATCAATCTCGCATGCCCAAGAAACCCTCAATGGCAGTAGAAAATAAAAATGGCAGAGAAAAAGATTATATTAACTTGTTGCTTGAGCAAGCTCTCGTGCGATAAAGGGACAAAATGATAGAGAATTTTTCACACGTCTTTCAACGTCTTTCGATAGAAAAAATAGCATATTCATCAAGCAGTCATTTTGTAGGAACCTCTTCTTTCAAGGTACAAGTTAATTTTGATATTCCTATATTTGGAGGTCATATAGATGCAGATGCCCTAGAAAAATGGTTAAATCTATTACAAGGTTATTTCTCTATTCAAAAATTTTCCGACAGGGAAATATCACCTTTGCACTCGTCAAGGCTCTACCCCATATCAAACATTGTTGGGAAATTTACTAGGAGAAAACTTGCTGAGAGGAATCTGTAATATATGGGGTCGAGCCCACTTGGAATTTTTTTGTGGATGTGGTCAAGGAACAGTAATACCCTATTGATAACTATGAATACCAGTACATGAGATGGATCACATTGTGGCAAGAGAAGAGCCAAACAATGACGGAGTTCACAAATAATTTCCATACCTTGTGCACCAAGTTGGGTATCAAAGACTCCAAGTGGTATATGGTTCTGAAATACCATGGGGCTCTGTATAGGTACATCCAAACCAAAATGGATTTCCTAATCATCTCATAATTGGGAGATTCCTATTGATATGTTGTCAAAATCGAGCAAACATTTAGGTACTAGAAGAAATGTGAATTCAGGTCTACAAATATGCAACAACCAAAGCATGGTAAAGACGAACCTAACTAACATCCTCTAGACAACCAGTCCAAGACACATGACAAGAAGGGTAAATGAAAGATGAAGAATGGCAGTGGGACATGGTGTGAATTCCACAAAATCCCCTAGCCCAACATCGATGAATGTCACTCGAAACAGTCATTGGTGGTTGAGGTCAAAGGCATGGAGCCAAAACCTGATTCAGAATCTGATCCAGAAATTTTTGAAAACAAACAGATTATCGACGCAGACCCCAATTCTACTGCCAAGACCACAACAATTCAACCAGAAGAACCAGTATATCCTGAAGAGGGGGAGTGCCTCTTCCATTCACACATGTGGGTGAAGGGGACCCCGTTGCATTTCATTGTTGATAACGTCAACCAGAAAAACCTCATCTCAGCTAAGGTCGTCAAACAGTTGGGGTTATCAACAACACCACACCAGCAACCATACAACATCAGGTGGATTCACCAGGGACGAGATCTCCATGTCATCTAGTAGTGTCACCTATCCTATGGCATCCAACCCTTCAAGGCTGAGGTAGTGTGTGATGTTTCCCCTCTTGATGTCTGTGATGTTGTTTTGGGCCAACCATATATGTGGAAACATCATGTTGTCTATGTGTCTAGGCCTCGTAGTGTCATTATTACTCTGGGATGTCATCTCTATAAGATACCAGAGGTAGTTACAACTATTGCTCCACCAAAACAGTGTCGCAAGGTAATCTCTCATACTACAAAATTCATCCTCTTCACAGTCTGTTCAAAGGATGCACAAAAGACTACTACAACCACTACAGCCTCAACATCTTCTATCCAAAAAAAATAGATTGCCGAAGAGAAATAAGATATTGTTTCTTCACCTACATTGGTTCCTACACAATGCCCCATCAAACCCAGAGACAATAGGTTGGTGGAACAGATTCAACCGCGCCAGCAACAAGTTTGCGACAACCTTCTAAATACCAAGAAACACAACTTCTCCAACAAGGAACACAACTCACCAAGATTCAGATTCAGAAAATTATTTCCCCTCTTCCCTGGGCACTCAACGCAATGGAGACCATTGATTCCTAAGGGGGGAGGACTGATCCAAGTGGATATTGGTGTCCACCTACCTATTCCAACTGACTCCTCTTATCATTTTTTAGTACAACACATTCTTTAGTACTTATTTGTAGTTGTGGGTTCTATACTTCTGGGGTTGTCTGAAGCCCTACACATCTTCCAAGTGGAGACTGGTGGTCGCCCAGCTAATCCAATTGGATTATTTTGGAAGTTTTCATGTCAACACATCTTTCTGTATTTCAAGGGCCATTTTGGGGCCCTAAATAGTGGTTTTTTGGTGTGCCACTGCCAAACTGTAGACAGAGTTAGAGTTTGACAACATAATGTGTATTTCTTGAAAAGACCTTTCCAACGGGCTATCACGCGCCTAAAATGGAGATCGTATGCAAAAGTTACGACCCCGAGAAGTTAATGTACTAACTAACCCAAATGGGGCCCACATGACTTTTGGCGTTTCATCTCCTAGGGTTAGGTTTTTGGATGTATAGGGTTTTGACATTCATGTTTATCATAAAAATACCTTCAGAGCCTCATTGTAATAATCTTCTTGCGAATGAGTGTAGTCATCACATCTCTTCTCAGAGATAAAGCTGCCAACATTCTAGCGAGTCTTGCACTCTGTATTTTACAGTCTCTTTATAATTCTTTCATTAATAGAAATCAAGTATTGTTGTATTTCTCTGTTTGTGGAAATTTTCATGATTATATCATTGTAATATCTCTACTTTCATTTCGTTCCGAAAATAATCTGGATCATTTAGAAAGTAAACAATATTTTTTTTTGCTTTCTATTACTTTATTTATAGAGAGAGACAAATAGGTATGTTTAATATAAAATTGATATTGAAGTATTTTACTTAATGTCAACATTGAAAATTTTTATTTAGCATTGACATTGCTATATGTTTTTTTTTATTGATGATGATGGTTATTAATGTCCACTAAGACTAACTTTGTTTTATCTTTAACTTAAACAAATGGTAAGGAATTACTTGGTTTCCTTTTGAATTTTTTTAACAGTCCGGTCGAAGCTAACAAAAGAGTACAAACTTCAGAATCTTCAGCTTGCTAGCTATACTATGGTAAAAAGAAACCAACATTTCCAAGTTGGATTTGATAAACCAAGAAGCTATACTATGTGAAAAAGAAACCAAATTTCGAGTTTGACTTTGATAAACCAAGCCCAAGACTTCCTTGGATTCAAACTTATTACTTCTTGATTGTAAGAATGTATCCTTACAAATTGATTACATAATAAAATGCAGAAGAAAAACATAATTAATAGATGTGCCAAGCTATTCCATCACTATATACAATGTTACCCAAGGTTCACTAAGAACCCCCTCAGATTCTTTATTCTACTTCTTTATCTCTACAATTTCTATTCGATTTTCTTCCTCTTGTTAGAGGGGGAGAAGGACATGGATTCTTCTTTAATATTTCTACAAAGGAGGGATATTTAGGATCATCTCCCTCCCTTGCATCCCCCATATCCTCTCCCACAGAAGGAATTTCATGAGGAGTGACCAAAACCCCAATTGGTGGCCTATCCACAAGTTATGGAATTATATTCTTCCCATTCGAAGATGTGCTACCGTCGAGCGGGGCCTCATTTCCTTTAGTTTTGTTTTCTTATTTATTTTTTTCTTTTATTCCCTGTTCAAATTCATTCTCTGGGTTGTTATGTTCATGATACTCATCCACGGAGCCCTCCAATTCTTCATCTTCATATTTTGAAGCTTCAAATATATTATTGGAGGGAATAGATGGGCGAGATTGAGACTTGTAGTTAGGATGAGCCCCCCTAGGATTTTGTTTCTTATTCTTTATTGAAACTTGTTTGAAACCTTGTTCTGCATTATTCTACAATGGTTGAGATTCTTTAGCTTTGGGGCATATTTCGGTGAAGTTCCCATATTCATGACAATTGTTACATTTGCAAGGTATATGCTCATAGTTAAGGGACTAAAGATGACTACAACCATCCACATTGAGCTTCCTTTAAAAAATCCATCTCCACACATATTCTAACACATGTTTAGATGTTGTCCTTTGGCTCAAAATGGGTTATATATCAACCTAGTTTATTTTGAGTGTCTTTGAAGTTGACTTCACCCCAAAAAAATAAGGGGGAGGAACATAATTCTAATCCAAACTGGAGCATAACATATCATCATATCTCGGTTAAAGTGAAGGGTCCAGTGGGAATGAATCATTCCCCTGGAACCCATGAACAAAGGGACACATATGAATATGTGGTCCCAATCTTCAATGGTTTTAAAGATAAATACATAAAATCCTTTCCCACAATAAAAATCCAAGGGGTCTTACTGAGTCCAATCAATTCTTGGAAATTCATTCTAGAACTACCCTAGGACTAGGCCAAAGTCCTTAAATCTAATCAACTAAACCACCCTCTATCACGATGATAGAGTTATGTTTTTCCATAGAGTTCTCCAATAAGTCCATACTAGGGATAGAATGAGCTCTTTTGGAAAACCTACCCATGTTGGCGAAAGGGGAGGGACCTCCCATTATACTTCACACATTTTCAAAACCACAATAAATGAAAAGGCCTATTGTGACCATCATGCCAAGCCACTACTGACTCATCACCAAACTCGTGATGTGCAAAGGAAACTAGGGACGAGAAGACAGAGGAAACCAGGGACGAGGGTAGAGGCTAGGGAAAACCCTAGCCATAGAGGAAGACCCCCACATTTCTACTCATCTCTCTTTTCATCAAAAGAAGTATGAGTTTCCTTTTGAATTATATTTATGTGCTTAAGAAGCATTCATAAATCACCCTAATTTGGGTGAGTCAAAAGGTTAGGAAGGTTGATATTATAACAAATATTTTGAGATTGAGATTTAATGTGGGTGTACATAGGACATTCTACGAGGAAGTGTTTTCCATCTTTAACCTCTTAGTGTTACAAAGATGACAAATTTTATTGATCATTGATGTTTTAGGGTTGGGGCTCATGAGAGTTTGTTCTTATTTTACCAATGTTGTTTTTCTTCTTTCCACTAGTTAAAACATAGAGATACTTTTGATATTCTTGATTAGGGTTTATCACCCTGTTATAATATCTTAATTTTCTCTTATCCTTTAATTATTAATGGCACCACAATTTCTTCCTTGATTCCCAATGATTTAGGGGAGACCTGGCATCTTTATGCCAATCCCTTTTGAGCCACATGTGGTTTTGAATGTTTAGTTTAATGTGATCTTATGAAGCCTCTTATATTTTATGTTGGTTATCTTGTTCTTGTACATTAGGTACCTATTCTAGCCATACTCTTAATGAGAAGAAGACTTGCTTTTATGAAGAGGATAAATCATAGAATAAAGTGTATTGTCTTTAATTTTAAAAACTACATTTCAACTCTATATTAAACATGAAAGTAATTGTACATCTACCTCCTACTAAACTATTAAAAATACTTTACAAGACAATAATGACACACCTTAAACATAATATAAATTAATCACACCTTGAACATAATATAAATTTATAAAAATTATTGTTTAAAAATGTAATATTGTGTGACTGTAAATTGCAATAGTGACTCTGATGGCTTTAAAGTAACTCTGAGAAACGCTCAAACCAGTAATAATCCTCGGCCAAGCAAATGTGTGCACAGAGAAATCGGAACTGTGACCAACAATGACAGCGTGAAGCCAAAAGTTTTTATAACGAATTGGGCTACGTTAATGGAAGGTTCCAAGGCGATGAGAGTAATGGAGCATGCAGTCCTTAACGCTGCCCAAATTTACTGAACAGTATCAAAAGTGAGAGGCCACCAGGGAATTCTCACAGCGAGTTCATTTAAAGGTTGGGAAATGGAGAAAAGTAGCTGGATTTTCTCGGCACGCATTCGTAAAGGAGCACAGCGAGGGTCTGGAAATGTTTCTCGAAAAAATTGATGCATATTACGAGGCGAATTGAGTGAATGGCCATGTGCAAGGTGGTGGAAGGAAGCAGAATTAATGGGGCCCATTGAATTTGTCCAGGAAACTTATATCCGACTGCAGCAATAAAGGAATCATCAATTTTTTAAAGATGTAAATCGATTCATAAATCTTGGACATTATTTCATCTCGGAGAAAACAGGGGCCGTTGGTTTGTATAATCTGTAACTTCTTTCCCGCTGTAACTTCTTAGGACATTAGTTAAAACGAAAATCATTTTGTTTTAAAATAAGATGAGTGGAAAAGTATGTAAAAGTTGAAGAAAGTGTAAGGGATGGTCGCTTTAAAAGACTGGAGTTCTGTCCCAGAAAGGCCCCAAAAATGGACCGAAGACTTTAATGTGTTGATGGACAGTCCAGTGACTGAGCAGAAGATATGTAAGACATCCAGAATAAAAGGCCATTCCGAAAGATTTGCTGAGGACATTAGGAGAATGTCATCCACAAACATAAGGTGTAACAGTTTGTAAAGCCTTGAAACCTTTATGCCAGAAATATGGTGTTCGGAACTGTATTTTGCGAGCAGGAGACTGAGGCTGTCCATGATAAGGATGAAAAGGTATGGGGAGAGTGGGCATCCCTGGCGGAGCCCTCTCTCGGAAGAATCTGGATGCCTCCCCATTGATTAACACCGCAAAGTTTGCACTAGTAACTTCCTCCCCCAAAGCCCTCCGTATCTTATCATCTTTCCATTTCCAGCAGACTTCCCCCAAAACAATCCAATACAAAGCTCTCGACTACAGGTTGGATGAAGGAGCCACGCTTGCTTGTTTCGACGGGGCGGCTCTCTCTAGTGGCCTCTGCTGCGGGGTAGGTGGCACCTTCAAAACACACTCCTCCAGAATTACAAAATGGTTTCTTAACTGCGGAGCGGGTACAAACACTAAAGCTGAGCTTTTGGGTTTGTGGGCCACTCTCTATCTAGCTGGTCATTAAACCATCTACTTGTCTTAGGAGACTCCAGCGTTATTGTAAACTGGATTAATCTTAACAGTAATCTGAGATCTATTCACATTGAAGGCTGGAAACAACAAACCAGAGAGCTCTACAACTCCTTCACCGATTTAAAAATTCAACATATCTCCAGGGCTCACAACACCAAAGCTGATGCTCTCTCCAAGAGGGCCCTAGGAGACGTCATAGGCAAGCTCTCGGTTTTCCATTGTGATAATGGGAAAGAGAGTTATTTTACCACTATCAACATTTTCTGAATGCTTCTGGTACTCTTTTTGCCCGACAGAATTGTATTGGATTTACTTTTTTGGTCAGTTTCTGCTATGGGAGTTTATGTGCTAGTGTGACAAGCTTTTTCTCCTTCCGAGCTCTTCTGGACATTGAGAAATCAGTTCTCTCTTTGAATACTGCTGAGAGTCTCACGGCTCGCTTCTGCATTTGTAAAAAATTTTATACTCTATATAAAATTGAAAAAAAATTCTTTCTGGAAAAAAAAGTATGTAAGCACCCTATTACTTACATTGAATGCTGACTTTGAATGCTGACTGAGGATGGGTATGAATATTTGAATTTTAGGTAAAAGCACTTTTATAATGACTCATGCAACCTGTGGCTGTAATGTCGCCTGTGGCCGTAGGGGCTAGTTACAACTATCTATTATTGATATTGGAGCAGTTACAACTATCTATTATTGATGATTTGATGTAGGTATACTTTTTTTACGGTGAGAATTTATAAATAGATTTTTATTTTTATTTTTATAGTAATATTCATTTTGTTATGTAACATTGAATGTCAAGTAGTAGTAGGGTTTATATTTCTCTTTCTACAAAATAGATAATTAAAATCCAATGCATTCAATGCTGCCTAACAAAGAGGATATTGCTAGTGGAATAGAGGCAATTCAAATTCAATAGTGCATACTGGCCTTCATACAGCATTCAATGTTGTCAATT
>SNQJ01S0003075.1:134758-148345 GCA_010110895.2 Picea sitchensis
CTAGATGGATTTTCCTTTTTT
Source organism: Picea sitchensis (assembly GCA_010110895.2). Taxonomy (NCBI): domain Eukaryota; kingdom Viridiplantae; phylum Streptophyta; class Pinopsida; order Pinales; family Pinaceae; genus Picea; species Picea sitchensis. The sequence continues at coordinate 134,780 of SNQJ01S0003075.1, forward strand.
GTTCTTATTTCATATGATGTAAGTATTCCATGTAATTCATCCATGCTCAACGTAGACATATCTTGTCTTTCTTCTATAGATGATATTTTAGGGTCAAATATCATTGGGAGAGATCTCAATATCTTTTTCACAATAACTGCATTTTTAATCTTTTCTCCCAATCCTTTTATAGTATTCACAATTTCATCAACTCCAAAAAATAAGTTGTAATATCTTCATCTTCCTTCATTCTCAGATAGTCAAATTGTCCTATGTAAATATGAAGCTTTTCCCCTTTGAACTTAGCATCTCCTTCATAAACATTCTTGAGCTTGTCCCAGATTTCCCTTTACAGAATCACTATGCATAACTTTAACAAGTTATAAACCTGTTAGAACACTTAGAATGAAATTCATAACCTTTGAATTGTAGCCACTGAGATTTTTCCCAGCGTTATCTGTTGGTGGAGAATCTGGTACAGTTTATCCATTTACTACATCTTTCCAAACATCAAATCCTGGTGCTTGCAAAAATGCTCTCATTCTTATGATCCAAAACACATAATTTTTCCCATCAAACAATGATATTCCATTTTTGATAAATTCTCCTTTCTTATCCACGACATGTCTTCCAATGGCTAGACTGTTCTAGAAGGAACCTGCTCTGATACCAATTGTTGGAATATTCACCATTACTGAGAGGGGGGTGAATCAACATTGAGCACGTTTTACAATTTTTAACCTTAAACACATCATGTAAACATTAACCATTAACAATGTCATTCATTATCATAGAAAAACCATACACATAACACAATACTTTTTACGCGGAAACCCAAATGGGAGAAAACCAAAGAATAATTTTCTTATATCATGTTAAGATTACATTCATAGGAAGCACCAGCTTTCAATATATTTAGCATCAACTGGAAGGAGGCACCAACCCCTTGATTTATAGGAACCAACTTGAAGGAAGCTCCCACTCCATGATTTACCAACACTGACTAGAAGGAAGCACCAACCCCCTCGCTTTACCAGCTCCAATTGGAAGGAAGCAACCACTCCCTAAATCACATGCACCAGCTTGTTGAATTAATACACTAATATTATCAACTAAGCACCAACTCAATAATATATCACCAATCCAATATATTCATACACATAGTACTTCTGACTTCACCTACATGTTTCATTTTGCAGACAATCCTTCAAACCCTAGAAATACTCATAACATCATTCCAAAAATGTGATTATTGACGACAACATCCATTCACGACAACGCACATTAACGACAACATACACTCATGACAACATCACAGAAACATCACAACCTCATAACATACCTTGAGAATAAGAAAGACCTTAAGAGAATCCTTTAGACTTCCCTTACACACCAAAAAGACAACTGAACACGTTGATCGTACCTCATACTTGATATTTTCATTGGTTACTCTAAAAATGAAAAATTCTATCCTTTATTTATAGTAATTCCATCACCAAAAATTAGCTGAGTCGACCTCAATTTTCTAGCTGGGTTATCGGACGAAAAAACTCATATCTCCTCATTCCTATAGAGTTAGAGGGACTTCCATATACCATTGGAAAGGACCCAGAATAATGTTTTCAACCATGTAACTTGTACTTCCATTTGAGTTATTTATGTAGGGTAATAATTCCCTAAAATGTAGGGTATCCAAATTGACCAAAAATTAATACTTTCAACGACCTCCATCTTGCAATCTTTATATTGTACATCTATAGGCTTGTAAAATTTATATTGGAAATCTTGTGGGATCCATTTGTGTACAACAAAAAGTGGGAATGTGAAAAAAAACACATGTTATCTCATTCCGTGAGGGACATGTTTAAAATCTACCCCATAAGGGGACTACTTTGGAGTTATATACATTTATGTCAAGGCTCCTTCAAGGTTCTTCAAGGATTATTTAAGTGGAAACATCATCATTAATTTTAGAGGCTTCTGGGATTTTATTTAGGGATTATTTTGAGGTTGACATCAATGAAAACCAATTTTCCAACATTTGCGGAGGGTTTTAGTGTTACAAAATTTGAATTCTTTTTCAAAAAAACCTCTGTTGCAACCTCCTCTATTGAATGCAGAGGTTTTAGAGGAGGTTTTAATGGATGTTCCATATATCTAAAAACATTTGGGCGAGCGGAGGTTGCAGTGGAGGTTTTTTTTTTTGATACATTTATTGCCAAAATGCACTAGTGTGCATACATAAATGAGAAGCAATGGTACCGGTGAGAATACATAAATGAGAAGAACCTGTGTGCACACATAAATTATGAGCATCGATGCACACACATAAATGAGAATCACCATAAATCACACATAAATAAGAAACATCGATGCACACACATAAATAAGAAGCACTAGTACCGGTGCGCATACATAAATGAGAAGCACTAGTACCGGTGTGCATACATAAATGGGAAGCACTGGTGTGAACACTTAAATGATGAGCACTGATACACACACATAAATGAGAAGCAATGGAACTTACACATAAATAAGAAGCATAGGTACACACATAAATTAGAAGCACCAATAATATTTCTCATACATAAATGAGAAGCACCAATGCACACACCTAAATTATGAGCATCGACACACACACATAAATGAGAAGCATCGGTGCACACACCTGAATGAGAAGCATCGATGCCCACACATAAATGAAAAGCACCGGTGATTTTTGTGTTTATGCATGCAGTGATGCGTATTGTAATCATGCACATCAAAATATTTTGAAATGATACAAATACAATCATATATTATATCATTTAAAGAAGCGTTATTTTCTCACAATTTTTAGCACCAGTGCATATAAGTCATAAAAATGCACCATATAGTGAGTTCAAAAGAATGTAGTGCAACAATATGTATATATTTTAATTAATTTTTTTTTTTATAAATTTTCAATTACTCATCTCAAAATCAAATATTTGTTATAATAATATTGATTTTTTTTTATTTTTGTTATTGCATTTTGACATAATGATTGCATTAATGTGTTATCCAATGGATTACATCTCTATTATTTGTAACCATGTAAATTATCTGTGTGTTAACTAATCATCAACACAAGATTTTACAACATTTGGCAATGCAATAAAATAATAAACTCATTTTATTATATATGAATAATTAACCCATCGTCATACAAATCTGACAACATAAACGTCCACAATAATCAAATGCAACCAATATGTAGTTTTTACGCTCGTAGGTAACATGTCCTCATGAAATTGGGACAACATGTCTAGTGCATTAAACAAAATCCCTGATTTTCATAGACAAATATTCCAAAACATACAACTTGCAATAACATTCAATTATATTGATTGTCATTCGACATCGCTTGAACTGCTATCATCGCTCGAGCAATGTACATGCCTCATTTATTCATCACTTGTAGGCAATATTGTACTTTGGTTATTTAACCTATTTTTTTCTTGATCAACTTGTTTTTGATGTTTCACCTCTTCATGTTCCATCTATAAACATAGAAATAAAGTGTAATAAGTATATCTACATTTATATCTATAGTATAATATACATGATTGATTGAAAAAAAAGCATATCGTAGCAATGATTGTTTCATAAACAATACACATATCCTTTGAATTCATGCTTCATGCCACCTCTCAAAATATTTTCTTTTGGATGCACTCCATACTTTGTTTCCTACATGTTTAATACACTATGACAAAGAAAAGTCAATATAATTAATATAAAGGTTTATTTTTCTTCCATTAATTATAAAGCAGGGGAAGTTTAAAAACATAGCTACTTAGAAATTGTTTAATTAAACCTTGATACTTAAACATATACTCACAACCCATAAAAGCAATGTACATGCCCTTAGCTCTATTCAACATCTGTAGGCAATATTGTACTTTGGTTATTTAACCTATTTTTTTCTTGATCAACTTGTTTTTGATGTTTCACCTCTTCATGTTCCATCTATAAACATAGAAATAAAGTGTAATAAGTATATCTATTTATATCTATAAAGTATAATATACAATAATTTGATTGAAAAAGCATATCGTAGCAATGATTGTTTCATAAACAATACACATATCCTTTGAATTCATGCTTCATGCCACCTCTCAAAATATTTTCTTTTGGATGCACTCCATACCTGCTCTTACATGTTTAATACACTATGACAAAGAAAAGTCAATATAATTAATATAAAGGTTTATTTTTCTTCCATTAATTATAAAAGTTGTGGAAGTTTAAACATGTTACTTAGGAAATTTTTCAATTAAACCTTAATACTTAAACATATACTCACGACCCATATTTAACCTAATGTTTATCAATTCTTCAATTGGCTCTTTCTCTTGTATGTTAGCACCTTTTAGAATACATCCATGGATGAGTGTAATTAATTATTTAAATATAAATATCATAACAAAGATGAAATTTTAAGTAAGATCAAAAAGTGAGTACTTACAAACTTTGTGATCAACCCTTTATCCCTCATCGCCCCATCCTATGTGTTGGACTGAAGTTTCATTTTTCTTTTCTACAACAAAGCAATTCAAAAATTAGTATTTCATGCAATAATTAAATTTACATAAAATAATAAATAAAATGAATGATTACATACCTCTTGTGCACATTGTAATTGTTGGGATAGCTCCTCCCATGATGAAATTATGTTCATTTATTTTAATATAATTTTGTACACACTATTGGGTATCCCCACTAGCATGTATTGAGTTTTCCTCATTTACTTTGAATTTAAGGACACGTGACAAAACACATCATTAATTTAAACCTACAAATAATTCAAAGATATTAAATTTTTAATACAACCTAAAGAACTTGCCTTATTCTCTGTTGGGATGAGCTACCATCGCTCTCGCTACAATAAAAAATTTCCTGAACTTATATTATCCATATTCCCAATAAAAACTCATGTTTTTACGTTAAGATTAATAGAAGTAATGATGTCTATAAATTATTAGAAGCATTTGATGCTCTATCAATTAATAGGAAGCACGCTGCCTCATAAACTGTTTATTGCGCACTCTGCAACACACATGTAAAAAGTTATTTTTATTTTTAAACTCCATGGTGTTGTTGAAAGAAACATCAGCATCAACGCTTTTGTTATTAAAATCGTACTTTGTTATTAGGGTTGAACCAAAGGCGGCTTCTATTATTGGGGATCATTGGTGCAGCTTTGTTATTGGTAGAGAACTAAGGTAACTTTGTTATCATGAAAGAATGCATGCACTTTCTTATCAAGGGAGCACCGATGCACTTTGTCATTAGGAAGAACAATGATGCATTTTAGTTCTTATTAAAAGAAAAGAAATATTTTAGTATTTAATACACAACGGCTATTGGAAAGCATAGGCATCAAGTATGTTTGGAGCACCGGGTGTGTTTTTTATTTGGAAGAGAACCGCATGTAAAGGTTGAATTAAGGAGCACAGTCCACATTATTTTCTCTATAGGAGTAATCGGTGCACACGACAACTTAGAGCACCGGTATTGCTGGATACGAAAATGAGCAATCGTGCTATTCTTTGTGTAGTGTGCACCGAGAACCGTGGAAGCATTTCTTTAAAGAAAAGTTATAACATCCCTCTCCTCAAGACCGAAACTTATTTTGAGGACACTTGTTTGCAAGTGATCCACTATTATGATATTAAACATTTATCCTGATTATGATGCATTATGATAGATGATGACATGATGTTTTACGACTTTGACATAGACAGTGTTATTGACTCGGTTTGACCGAAAAGGTTTTGGACCTTGAGGGATGCGTGAGGCATCGACGGAACCCTTGGACCGGATCATTCATGGAGTGTGCTATTAGGGTTTGATTGTTTTACCGTGATTTTAGTACATTTGATCGATGATAGATGAGGACATGTTCGACATGTTTGTTGGGATGATGCAAAATGGCTGTATAGCTTGTCGCACTTGCATTCACATATGGAGTAAAGGGGCTACTACACCCACTACCGAGAGGTTGAGGGAGAGGTGTGGTAGATTCTTTGTCACATCCTACTAGCACTTTCGTTGTGGTCTGAACGTATGGTTAATGATTAACTTGTTCTGAGAGGTCCACGATTCCTTGAGGGTAGATTGAGACAGTCACTCAGAAAGATTTATAATGGGCGTGCAATAAGGTGGGGGTTTTATTCCTTAGAGCCCTTAGTTCCCCACAAGTTCACCAAGGAGTGTTGACCTAGGTTATTGATGTCTACCAATCAGTCAAGAAGCTAGTGTCACCCTTGGAGCATGTGGTGTATCCCGAAGGTCATGTCAAGAAAAGAAACACTAGATGGTAGTGGCACTCCATGGAGCACGTGAGTGCTGGTCCTAGTGGCACGTTGATGATGTTAAAGGAAATGAACCTAGATGGCCCTAAGACTAATATCTCATAAGAAATTTTAAAACGACTCCCCCAATCAAAATGTTACCTAGCTCAAAATCTAAGACCTAAGTCTAAAACTTGCTAGGGTAAAATTTTGTCTACAATTCGTAAGAAATTATTTCAAAAATAAAACACAAAGTTTTAAAATAAAAAAAAAATAAAAAAATAAAACCACTTAAGCAATAATGGTAGCTCTCATAAATTTTTGGGTAAAATGAAGGGAGTAAGAACTTAAATAAAAATATGTGAAAAGTGGGGTGGGGGTAAGAAGAATTTAATTATTAACGTCTGTGAAAGTGTAAAAAGATATTAAATTAATAATAAAAGGAAATGATTAAATAGCACAACTTCCATTTTGGCTCTAATAAAAAGGGGAAAGAAGGGAATAATAAAAATTAGGAAACTAAGGAATGAGGAAACATAATAAGGGAAAAGAGGGGAACCATGGTAAACAAGGTCAACATAGTAAAGAATCTACAATTAAGAACCTCTAAATTGAACTAAATTAGCAACTTCATTTTAGGGAAAGATTTTAAAAACTGTAAGGGAATCTAAGGGACACCTAGGAGTAAATTTAAGAGCAACTCTAGGTGGGTGAGGGAAATGAGCCAATTTAATAAATTAAATAAAAATAGTTAATGGAGAACCGTGGGGAATGAATGACACTTGTAATTTAAGGAGATTTTTAAATTTCATTTAAAAACTTAAATTTATACCGAGATTTGAAGGAAGTTTGAAGTTCTAAAAATTTATAAAAGAGAGGAAGGAGAAGGAAGAGGGGAGGCCATTAGCTGCAACGCTATCACCGGGATTTGTGACTTGATTCACTACTTGTTGGGAGTTGCCTTTCCCACTTACAGAGTGGTAGCCTCTTAAAGGCTATCGGGAGGTATCGGTGAGGTCTCGAATGGCCGGCGAAATGGGAGCGGCATGGAGCAATACTGCATTATCCCTCGAGGTGGACCGTGCAACGGCACACTCCATTCATTTGTAAAGTAGAAATGCATTAGGAATTTATGCTTCGATCCAGATGTTGATTGTAAATGGATGAATTCTACTTTGAGTTTTTGCCCGTTCGATTGATGGCCTAGAATTTATTATGGTTAGCGTTCTGGTTGGGTTTTACTATTCCTTGGTTGGGATTTTATTGCTTCTGCATTACTCTTCGTGCTGCATTTCCTGGATTGGTATTTCCGTATTTAATTTATTGCTGCATAATTTTACAGTCTTGATAATTACCGTTATAGTTTCTAGCATCTTCACTGGCCTCTCTTTTATTATTCCACTTCCATTTCCCGCAACGTAAGCTTGTGGTGCATTTAGAAAGATCACCTAGATTTTGAAAAAAATGATTTATATATATGTAACTTATTTCACTATGGCACTTTGCCATGAATGGTTACAAAGAAACCGTAGCTGGAATGTTGTTGGGTAATTTGGTTACTGAAATTGAGTTTCTGGCATTTTCGTTTTGCCTATGTAACTGTGGTTGAAAACCATTTATTGTTCGCCCCTAATTTCTGTGTGGAAACCAATTCTTGGCCTCTGCAACTGTACTAGAACTATCTCTTTCAACCCTGCAACAAATCCTTACCTTCTCGCCTCTGCAGTCCTGAAGATATCCGTCCCTTCCTATTCGTTCCTTCTACGTGGGGATGCCTCTGCAAGAACTAAACATTCAAGGCACGAATCAGTTTCATAGATACCAAGGGAACCAGTTTTAAGATAACTTGTATATTTCTTTCAAGTGGAAACATGTGACACTTGATTTCCGAAGCTTGCATTGCTAGAAGATTGGTTGATACATCAACATATATTTATCCAGGCTATGTGGGAGATCTAGTAAACCCTTACCTCATTCTACACCAGTTGAAGAATCTCCTTGGTCTTCATTTATGGAATGAATTTCACTCTCAGTTTCACTTAAAAAATCTCTTGTTTCAACACCCACATCAAGGTATTTTCAAGTATCTTGGTGCAAACTTTATTTCTGTTTGGCATGTAAACTTCCCGAAGATCTAAAATTTGAATTCCAATACAACAACTTAGTATTTCTAAAATGTTGCAAATGATCTGGGGTATTGTTTGTATCTTAAGGTTTTTTTCCTGGACTCTAGACACTGAATCCTTGATTACGTGGCCATTCACTATAGAATTGATGTGGTAATAAATATAGATAATTCAAAGATATGTGGTTGTGTACGAGCACGAGAACTCTATCAAATTTCCAGATGCCTAAAAATGATTTCTTATGTGAAATGTTTGTCGAAAGTGCTTAAAAAAATTCCGAGAAAAAATTTCTCGTTGTTCAAAATGTTTTTGTTAAGGTTCTCATTATTTATCTTTCCTCACAGGAACACACAATACGCTTCGTAGTAAAGTTTGTTTCATTTCCCACTCCACTAGGCTATCATCGGCTTGGAATTCATTTAGTAGCCCTTGCATCATTGTTATACATTGTCCTCCTAGGAGTGACATCTACTGATATTTTTCATTTTCTTGATGATAGTTTATAAGATGTCGCATATGCTTTTTAATTGATGTATTTATATGACCGCTTTATATAACCGCTTTCATATATATATATATATATATGCTTTTAAATATATGATGCTTTTATAAATTGTGTATAAATGATGGTTTATATAAGATGAGTTTATATACACTTGCCTTCTTGTTAAATAATGCATTTTAAAAATTGGTTAAATTAGGAAATTCAAAAGAAATCATTAAAGTTCTGCATATTTGCGTTTTTCCCTTGGATTGGTAGCGAGTCTTATACCTGGATTAACTACGTTTTCACTCGTGTAAAGTCACCAATTACCCTTTTTCCTTGGGTGCGTATGACAGTTCTTAAAGTTGACAGAAAATTGACAGCATTTTTAATTGATATGAAAGATAACAATTTGCGGGCAGAGTTCCAAGGTTGAGTTATGGACCCAACTGAATAAATAAATGATATTACTTAACCAATTCTTCCACTTGATAATAGATTTTTTGGGAAAACAAACTAATTTATTTAGGATCGGGCAAAATCCATTATCAATTCATACTAGTATTTATTTGAATGTGAAGTGTAGGTATTTTGGAAACAAAGGTGATCAATTGTAAATAGTAAAAGGGTGAAGTGAATGTGTAGAAAGATAAGATGTAAGGTGTTGTCATTTTATTGCAAGGTTTCTATTTTGGAATTTGATGATGTTATCATTTTGGGAACGTTATTGTAACTCTATTGTTAATGGCCACCTATAAGATATAGGGTGATTGTTAACTTATTGCAAGGTGAGTGTGATATAAATGAAACATTGTTATTATGGTTTACATTATCAAATATGTAATGAATGTTGATGTTGATCCCAATATTTAGGGTAATTCTAGTTTTCAAATACTATTATTGTTCATGGTAAAGCTAATGTAATGTATTGATTAAAGCTAATACTAATGTTTATGGCAGGTTAAATTTCTATGTTATTTTGTTTTATGGAATGTTAATGAAATGATTATAGATAACTTATAAGGTGCAAGGTGGTCGTCATTTTATTTAGTTATTGTAAATGTAATGTGGTTATTTTGTAGGGTAACTATGTTGAAATTTAATTACCATTGATAACAGGTACCATATAGTGTCTTGAACTAAGTTCAATAAGCTAGTATGATTCAATAAATGGGGATTTGTGATTAATTGAATTTACATTATTTTAGGGTTGGGTAACTCATCGATTAATGGAATTTCAATGGAGTATTGGGTCTGTAATTAATGCCAATTGAGTCGTAGAAAATAACTTGTCTTAACAATGGTTGGTCGTTGTCGTAGCCCTTCTGACTTGGGCATTCTGTAGAGGACGTGGTTGTTCATTTAATAATTTGTGTACTTGGTTGTGATCTTTTATTTGCTTGGTCTTCTTATGACGGGCGAGACACCTCCATGTTCCTCAGAAAAATCGCCAGCCTTGAGACCTTAAATGGTTAAAATCGATGAGAACCTGGGCTTGAGCATTGCTTATGTGTCTTGGAGGTCCTAACCATTGCAGGGTAGGACGGGCTGGTAGTCAGTCTTATTTATAGTCGATGGATCGTCGTTAAATGCATGTAGTTACTTGTTGTGTGTCTTATGTCATCTTGATGTGTTCGTTGTGGTTTGCATCTGGTTCGTCATCTGGTGGCGACGTAGAGTCGAATGTGTTTGTTTCCCTTGTACACACGCACACACACCTTTAAAAACAAAACAAAAAAATTGTACTTGTTAAGAGGTTGGTCGTTGTAACGAGGAGGTTTGTTACATATGGTATCAAAGCAGGTTCAACCCGTGACTTGGGATCGCTACGTATTTTTCTGTTATGATTTGATTATACTATTGCTAATTAAGTTGACTTGTGTGCCTGCAGGTAATCATGGTTAGAGGACGTCGTGGAGGTAGACGACGGGGTGCTAGGGGAGGAGGCATGACGCCTCCAATAGCATCCACACCTGAGGGGTCTAACCCCCAGGGAGACGAGCAAGTTCTCGGGTAGGAGAAGATAGGAGTGGGTGATGTAGTTGGGATGATGAGATCCTGTCAGCGCATGTTTGAGGCACTGATCAGTTGTTTGGATAGAGATGAGGCTAGGGCGCTGGCACTCACTGAGGTTCCATCATGCACACCGGTCGTTACTGGTAGCATTCACCGTGAACTCGAGAAGGTCAAATTTCCTAAGTTCTTTGGTGCCCCGGATGACGCAGCCATTGAGGCATGGTTGGAGAACATGGTGATGTGCTTCGCACTTCGCGATTATACCTCCAACATGAAGGTATGCATGGCGGTCTTCCAACTAAAGGGGAGCTTTCTTCTATGGTGGAAGATGCTCCTACCATAGTTGAACATGGTCGTCGAAGACGTGTCATGGGAACTGTTCAAGGAACGGTTCCGAGAGAGGTACCTTTCATAGGAATTCATCAAGCGTTAGCTCAATGAGTTCAACGCCTTACGACAAGGAGTTCGTACGGTGCCCGAGTATGAGGCTCATTTTATGGAGTTGCTCCGGTACGCTCTGCACCTTAACACGGAGAAACTTAAGGTCAACAGGTTTGTGTTCGGCCTTAACGGCAACCTACATGCAAAGGTTAGGATTTTGATGCCTCAAACCTTGTGCGATGTCATATAGAAGGCCCTCATAGTAGAGGAGGAGCTTATCAGTGGGGGTCAAACCAGGACTCTAGCGAGACTAGAAAGGCAGGGTTCGTCTGGAACCCAGCAGCACCAGACACTAGCGAGACACATGCCAGGATATCGTGGCTTCGAGAGAGGATCCACTTTCACTACACCCCAATGACTGCCACCTCAATAGCGGACACCTTATCAGGGACCACCGCATTAGCAACAACATCGCCCGCAACAGTAGCATTTTAGGCCTGTTCAGCAGAATAGACCAGGTTTCCAGGCCAGTGGGTCGTCATCTTCTACTTTGGGTACCAAGACTACTGGGCCGAAGAAAGGGTGTTGGATGTGTGGGGAGCCACACTACAAACGCAACTGTCCTGTGGAGAGGACCAGAGCGTCCGGATCAGCTAGACCCACTACAGTGGGAGATATGGGCAAGGCCCATCGGATTCATGCAACGGTGAATAACCACTAGGCAGAGCACCAGTCGACTATGCTCGAGACAATAGGTACTGTCGTTGACCAGACCCTCAGTATTTTGATTGATCCCGATGCTACCGAGAGTTTCATTTATGATGTAGCGCTAAAAAGGATTAAGGTAAAGGAAGTCGAACAGGACAAGTTTAGCTTCATAGAGATGGCTTAGAGAGCTAAACAGAAGGTTGGAGGAAAGGTTACGGGCTGTGTCCTTAACCTGGGAGAGTTTTTCACGAGGGCCAACTTGTACGTCATGATCTTAGGATATTATGATGTCGTGATTGGTATGGATTGGTTGGAATCGCATGAGGCGATACTCAACTGTAAGACGAAACAGTTGAGCTTGGTTGATGATGAATGACAGAGACGTGTGATTGTAGGATGGAATCAGGGAGTTTCCCTGAGGTTCGTCTCTTCCTTACAGTTACGGAAGAGTATGAGCAAGGGGTGAAATCTTTATGCAATCCTTGTGTTAAATGAGAAGGGAGTAGCGGAAGGTCTTGAGCTCTTTCCAGTGGTGAAGGAATTTGCAGACGTATTTCCAGAGGAGTTACCTATGATGCCGCCAGAAAGGGAGTTGGAGTTTACTATAGACCTAAAACCGGGGACTGAACCGATAGCAAGACTGCCTTATCGGATGTCGACCCCAGAGTTACAAGAGTTAAAAATGCAACTAAAGGAATTGATGGACCTGGGACTGATACATCCTAGTGTGTCACCGTGGGGTGCATCGGTTATTTTCATATGAAAGAAGGATGGATTGTGGAGGCTTTGCATTGACTACCATCAACTGAACAAGGCCATGATCAAGAATCAATATCCCTTGCCGAGAATTGATGATCTGTTTCATCAAATGAAGGGTGCAATAGTGTTCTCCAAGATTGATTTGCGAACAGGGTATCACCAGTTGCGGATAAAGGAGGATGACGTCCCTAAGACCGCCTTTAAGATGAGATTTGGAAATTACGAGTTAACTATTTTACCGTTTGGACTGACAAACGCCCCAGGGGTATTTATGAGTTTGATGAACGGGGTGTTCTGCGAGTACTTGGACAAGTTTGTCCAAGTATTCATTGACGATATTTGGATCTACTCTCGGACGACGGAGGAGCATGACGAGCACTTGCGCTTGGTACTACAGTGTCTGTGAGAGCATAAACTATATGGAAAGTTGTCCAAATGCTCTTTTTACCAATAGAGGATTCACTACTTAGGGCATGTCATCTCTAGCGAAGGTATTGCAGTGGATCCAGCCAAGGTCGAGGCTATTATGGAATGGCCTCCGCCGATGAATGTCACGGAAGTGCATATCTTTATGGGCTTAGCAGGATACTATTGACGGTTTGTCGAGGGATTTTTGAAGATAGCAAATTCGATCACGGAATTGCAGAAGAAAAATAAGAAGTTTATTTGGACCGAGAAATGCGTGGAAGCATTTCAGAGGCTTAAAGAGTCGTTGACAACAACACCAATACTAAAGGTCCCTGACATGGATGCGGACTTCTTGGTATGCACTGACGCATCCAAGGAAGGTTTAGGC
>SNQJ01S0003075.1:160047-172615 GCA_010110895.2 Picea sitchensis
AGAATCATTACTAAATATCCATAGTTTTGAGAAATGTTACTAGATCACCATAGATTTGATGAGTTAAAAGGTTAAGAAGATTGGTATTGTAACAAATATTTTTAAATTTTGATTTAATGTGAGTGTGATTTAAGAGAGAACATTATATCAAAAACTTTATCAAGATGCTTACACTCCATGATTCTTTATATTTTAATATTTAATTATCCTTTGGAGTCACAATGCTTTATATTTTAATATTTAATTATTTATTTTCATATAATCAAAATTTTGTTTATTTTAAAACAATAAATATTTTTTTTCAAAGTATTAATAACCTTTTAATATAAAAAAAAAAAAATTATAGCCCCTAGGGGAGCATCTCAATTGGAAAGTGTCGTGATATGAAGTTCCATGAGGTTTTGAGTTCAACTCTCCCCGACTTATCTTGTGTGTTGTGTATGGGGCATCATGGACACACCTGGAGGTTATAGTGGTAGCAGTTGGATAACACGACCACATGTAACATGAGTACGTTCCCAACTAGTTGTCGATTCCTTCTCTCATAAAAAAAAATATAACAAAAATATATAACTAATATAAATCGATCTTAATCTCATATTTATCAAGCATCAATAAGATCAGAATTTTCAATGTATACATTTCTTTATCCTTTAATATGGTACTTATATATTTATATTATTGTTAGGTTATTTTCTTTTTCATTTTAACAATATTTATATGTAATGTAAGTTTTAAACCTATGAATTATAACAATGCATACAAATTCTTAAGAAAAATAGAAATTAATCAATGGCTCATACACATAGTACACAAACATGTACAATGGAAATGCTTAATCGAGATAAAACCAACCTTCCTTGGTACCACACCACTCAAATATTCATTTTATTAAATTCACCATTCACAATACAATAAATAAAATATTTTAGGTATTCCAAAACTACCAAAACCCTAATCCCTTAATCTAGGATTAATTTAGAAAACCGTTAAAAATAGAAAAAAAAATGCTAAAATAGAAAAAAATGCCCCAAAAACATTTTGGGGTGTTGCCTCAGAGTTCGTCAGATTTAGTCCAACACCTAGAACTAAATGATTCTCCTAAGGTCAAGGGGCACAAGCATTTTCCTCCTAAGACCCCCCTGAATGACGCCTGACACAGACGTACACCAACAGGTGATTGGATCATTAGATGTTTTCGTCAAATATGATGCACCATTCATATCCAAGGAAACTATCTCTTCAACCATGGCCTTCTTATAGAGTTTACTATCCTCTAAATTCATTGGCTCCCTAGCAGTTCTAGGATCATCATCGGTAATAGATAAAAAAAAAAAAAAATAGCACAAAAATTAGGTTGACTATACCTTTATGTTTTCCTTCTTTCCCTCATTAAGATCCTCAATACTAGGGTATGAGGTTCTTGTTCTTCTGCTTCATATTCTTCTGTTGAATCATATTTTGGATCATCCAACTCAAATTCTATTTTCTAGGGTTCTTCTTCCCTTGGTAGTAATTCTTGTTTGGGAACATCTTTAATATCTCTAAAAACAACATCGTCGTTGTAGACAACCTTCTTAGTTTCTTGGTTCCAAATTTTATTACCTTTGATACCATATTTATAACCAATAAATATACACTTTTCAGCTTTATTATCCAACTTACTCCTATTTTCCTTTGGAACATGTACATAAGCATCATATCCAAACACTCTAAGATGTTCAAGAGAGGGTTTCTTACTAGTCATAAAATCTGACGCATCCCCTCAGACACATGCAAAGAATATTACACATATCCAACATGTAAACATCAATTTTTTTCCAAGAAAAAAAAACATACTTTCTATTCAAGATGAACTGAAAACACAATCCTTAGGTGTTGGTGCACATTAAATGCATAACTAGTTTTATGTGTTCTACATGCCCACTACCAATATATTTTACATAATCCGTTCCAAAACCTTAATATCTCAATGAGTTCTAATCAATATATTTCATCATCAATAGTGACCATATACTTGACCTATTATAGATCAACAACCAAATAAGATAAAAGGTATAAAAGGTTACAATACCTTGAGGAAATTAGATGTCCCTTCATAAATTCATTTAAGACAAGAAAACCTTCAACTAAGTGCAAATGTTCCTTTGATAGTGAATAACCAAACCTGTTCAGTTCTCTAAATATATGAGTAAAAATTGTCATCTGAAAAAGACCAAATATGTCCTTCAAATGTAAACAGTCGATTGTGAAAGATTAGTACTATGGACCTATATTTCATTGTGCATCCAACTGATAGTTATAGAAGAGTCTCCAAATAAATGTAGTTGAAAAACATTTTTCTCTAAAGAAAACTTCAATAGGAATAATAATGCTTTAAATTCACATTGATTATTGGTCCAAAATCCCAAATTTTCCTTAGGAGTGAAATAGTGATCCTCATAAGTAAATAACACAAAAATCAGTCCGCGGAAGTGTTTTCGACCTTGGAAAGCTCCATAAAAAAATATCTAAGTGTAATCCTTGTTCATAATCACCTCTCCTATCACGTGGATGGGTTTTATCTTTATAATAGGCTTATAACAAGTAAACAATTAAAGAACAACCTTGTAATGAAACTTTGAATGTGGGAACTTGGACATCCTAAAAAATATGATCATTCCTTGCCAACCAAATTCCCCATGTAATCAAGTAAGGAAGCACTCTATATTCATTCAATTCTCTTATAATAAATTACTATTGAAAGTGTAAAGAAATTGAACACACAAGATCAACACAAGAAGATTGACAGAAAAGGCCTAAAGCCATAATCTCAAACATTGTATTCATTGTAATGATGCAAGTATATACTACAATAATGAAACCACCTCAATTTCTCTCAAATCAACACATCATCAAGATATAAGGTAGGAGGAGGCAAAGTAGGAATCTAGAAAGACATTTAGGATAAAAACTATATCCTTAAATGTGAAATACATTAGGTGGTTCTAGGAATTCATGATTGTATATGAGTAAGAGGATAACATTCTCCCCCTAATTCATAATTCCAAACAATAATACCAACAATGCATCATAAATTGGTATCTTTTCCAAGTCTTCATGTTAAAACTCCTAAGTTGAACGTCAATGAAGAACTGCCTAAAAAACTGCCAAATCTAGATGTTGAAAACTATGGAAAATCTCACTGTGTAATCATGTGAGCCATAATTCTTGTAATGTGTTCACCGATGTGAACCCTAATATGATGAGAGTGAACCAAAATAAGTGAATCAACTCCAAGTGTGATACATCCCTGAAAATGCATGATGACTCAATCAAATTCCAAGCTATGATGTTGAAGAATCCAATTCTCCTCTGCTAGGTCAAATGACCATTCAAGTGAACAAAATTTCTACATCATTGTTCTCAAAATTAGCATCCATGTGTATGATTCAATTGAAATTAATTGAACCATAATTCTGCCAAAGTTTGTCATCTACAGATTGCAATTTCCCATCTGATAAATTTGATGCCCATTTGACATATTTGTAGTTGAAACTTTGAGTTTGACAACCATATTAAATTCCATCATCAATTCCCCCCTTTGTTAGCTGAAAGGAGAGACCAAAAGTGGTTTAACGAACCATATACAATGGATTTTTTAACTCCCCCCATTAAGGTGTAGAAGAGTTACATCATTGTACCCCCTCTCTAATCTCAAGAGAGTACCATACTTATTCCATTTTTGTACAAAACAAAGTGGGCATGTGCAAACAACCACATGTTATCTCATCCCATGAGGGCCATGTTTAAAAGCTACACCATAAGGGGACCACTTTGGACTTATATACCCTTAAAAATATATATGTGTTATAAGATTGGTCTTTACTTGAGATAGAATTCTATGGTAAGACTTATATAATTTCTTTGTTTTTTTGAGATAGAATCTCCTATGGTAAGACTCTATATAATTTCTTTTGTTTTTGTGACCATTTCCCAAGGATCAACCACTCATAGTGAAATCTTCAATATTGTAGGTGGGTTTCTTCAAGTTGAAAATCCTTCAAGACGGTGGTTATGCCTGCCACAATGTTCGAAAGGATGGAGATCAAAACATTGATTCTTCATGTGACCAACTCGACTGCAATGTTGGAATTTAGCATTCTGATGATGAATTTGAAAATGTGAAGTTGAAACGTCTTGAATTAATCCAACACTTTGGAACTGGATTGGTTTGGAATAATCAGGAATATGAAAGGTAAATTCCTTGTCATATACAAGTCTTGTTCTATTCTTTTTGTTGATGATTTCTTCCCAAGGTATGATGATGGGATTAGAAATAGTATTATGAACTCGATCATGTTGAACTTCAACAAATTCATCTTCATTTTCATTTGGAGTTGTCTTGCATAGTTTATCTAGAGTGCAATGTTCATTTGTATAACCATCATCATAAAGAGGGTTGTTCTGAACAAAAACTAGTTCAGAACACTTCACTGGTTGTTGATTTTTGATATCTATCAACTCATCATTCAGTAGTTGGTATTGTGATTGAAGAAGTGTAACTTTAGTTTGCATCACTTGCAAACAAGTTGGCATTGATTGGAGAGTGGCTTTGTTCAGTATCACTGTGTTTTCTTCAACAATGATTATTAGAGTGTTCAAAAACTCTGATAATTCAAGATTTCTCTCCATTTGAGCTCGCTCACTTGCACTTTATGTTCACTTTCACTTCATTCTCTCTTGTACTCACTCGCTTGAACTTTCTTTCTTGAAATTTCCTTGCTCAAATTCGTTCGCTTGAGCTTTGTTTCCAGAAATTTGATGGTGTCGGATACTACCGAAAATGCACCCAAAGTGTGATGTTTAAAATGGTTTGAGTTTTAACCACTCGATCAATATACTTAGGAATATAATGACACAAGCAAGTTGTGGGTGTCGAACTCAACCGAGAATCCAGCTTATGAAAAATTCAATTCAATTCTACTTAATTTTGATTTTACACTTACATATAAATTGTTGCAAGTATAAATGATCTTGAATGTTTAACAATGCTTCATGCCCAACACTGATGTAGAATCATTTCTTGAATGTTGATGTGATTGATAATTTGATATCTTTGCCACAGTTTGACTACTTGTCACTGATTGTCAGTAATTGTGTCTTGATTTCCATGTGTGTGGTGTTTTAAATAATAAATTACAATTTTGTTTATGTCAAAACTAGTAAGCAACATGAAAAATACGAAAAATCACACTCCATCAAAATCATACTGAGGGTGTACCTAAAATCCCCCTATTTAATTTCGAGTGGATCTAAGACACACAGAAAAAAACTTCATTTTTGTTATAAGTATTGTTCGTACAATGACAATGCTCAAATACATTTTAAAGTCATCATAGTCTTCATCAACATAATAAAAGTGAAATTTCAATTACTCATCTAAATGAAACATCCCTCTTAAACTATAAATATTCAATTACATAAATAATCCCCTTTCAAATAAATCCTCTTTATCACTTCACTTTCATAAAATTATCACCTAACCCCCTTTGAAAATTACATTATTGTCCACTTATTACTCCAGTTTAATAGCATTACATAAAGTCATGTTATCACTTCAAAACATTATTTAATTTAAAATCTATTCATCACTCCAATCAAATATTTTATAATCCTCTAAAGTATAAAGTGTTTGATAATCAACCTTTCATGACTCTAAAGTATAAAGTATTTGATAATCAACCTTTCATGACTCTAAAATTATAAAGTATTATGTCACTATAAGAGGTATTTTATAAAATATCTTGCATAATTTTCAATCAAATACTTTATAATTTTCTAAAGTATTTGATATTCAATTTTTTTATGACTTAAAAGTATTATGTCATTCAAAATATTTTATAAAATATCGTGCATAATTTTATATGTATGGTATATTTTACAATTTGAGTGGGTTTAATGGTTAAGAACATTTGTTTCATCTTAAAACATTACAAATTCAAATTCAGAAAGGATAAAGTATCTATACCTACTTAAATTTTACCAATCAAATCATTAGAGGGAGAAAGATCCCTTATTTCACAAACAAGAAAATCTCATACACCAATTTGATGTGGCTTAACCATAACCTTAAAAATAGATTATTATTATTATTTACTAAAATTTCAAAACATGTGATATCTTTTAAATGTGATATCTTTTAAACCTGTGAAATGAAATTATTGAAGTTTCAAACCTTTCATATCTTTTACCAGTTCATCCATGAATTTTAATAAGCTGGGGTCACTGAGACTTTGCCACCATTATCACGCTGAATGGAGGGCACGAGGGTACATTTGTTGAGAAGATTGTTGTGGAATTTGGATGAGAAAATCGCAGAGTAGTTATTTTAGGCGATTTTGATGAGATTTAAAAATTATTTTGAGCAGATCGTTGAGGAATCCGTGGAGAAGAATATCGAGCAAATTGATGTCAATCAAGCCCTCATGAGCTCACGTGTCACCAAGGTTCGTATTCCCCTGCTTTCTCTGCTTTTCACTGTAAATTCGATGTTCTTTTTTATTCTCAAATCAGCTGCGGGATCAAATGTCCTTGGTCTTTAGCGCCAATGAATTTTTGTAGGCTCTGAAAATTAGAGACATAACGAGGAATATTGATAATAGTTGACACCGGCATTGATAGTAAGAATTACAACTCCCTGCCACGCAATTGAATCCACAGAACGAATCTTCTTCTATGAACCAGCCCCGATCTCGGCTCGTTTTGGGTAGACTGGCTAGCTGGGCAACTGTAGTTGACTTGTAGATTGATTGTTGACATCTAGAGATGCTTAACGCAATGATTAATTCATCATTCAATCATTGGGTCATTACAGATTAATTCCCCATAATTCATTACAATAGCTGACCGCAACAGACTCAATGACAATAATGTCGATAGCTTGATGACAAAAGAATAATGACAAGGAATCTATTGACAACAATTTTAATCTCTGGACAATAGCACAATATATCATAATTAACTTATTGACTCAACAACTGGGAAACCTATCATCTCGACAATTAGGAAACCCTTTCTCATTACATATTCTCATATTTATGACTTTCCATTCAGTTCTTCTTGACTTCTTGAGTCTGTTATTATCTTTTCTTGATTGTGTTTTTGTTCCGCATGCGGCTCGAAACTTCTAGATCTTTCTACTTGTTGGTCTAGCAGGCACATGAATTGTTTCTACTATTGGTGCACTTGTAGTTAGCTTTCTGCTCATCATATCTATTTTTTTTCCATTTCTAACTTTGCGTTGCCTTGCTATGCTTTTTTGCAAAAACGTGACACTTCCACAAAATTGAATGTCCTCCAAAACGAAGAGCCCAATAGACCCTGACCACAATATTTGACTAGTCCTGAGTCAACCTTTTGCTCTTTCTTTGTGGCCGCCTTCAAATGAAAGGCTCAACTCTTGTACAATGGCAAGGACCTACTTGCGGAAAATGTCATAGTGGTCCACCCGATCATGCCATTTCCTTGCTAAGATTGTGACTCCCTCAACAAACTCTTGAGAAGCAATCACACTGGTTTCCTTAGGGTTAATAGCCAAAAAATTTGTCCATTCGGTGTCAGAAATGTTATCAATGTGTTGCAACTGGACATGCTTGACTTGCATGGTAGGTTGGAAACTGTGGATCTCTTTCTTGGCGGCAGGAGTATATTCATCTAGGGCATCGAGTCATTTTTCCTAAATATGGATTGTTGTAAACTTGGTCGCATGCACGCTTGGATCAGTGAATGGTTGGACTTCCACATTCATTTTGTTTAATTGAGTATGCAATTCCTCAATAGGCTTGTTGCAACGTTCTATCAAGCCATCTCAGTCATTGACCATGTCAAAGAGATGACGACATTCCCCAACCCGACCATGAAGAGAGGAATTAATAGTGTTTCCCTCCTCGACTGCATGTGTAATCTTTTGGAGAAGCTCTTTGAGTTGCTCGTTTTCCTTCAATTTGAACACAACTAACTCCTATTACAGGGTATCTTTTTTATAGTTAATTGTGACCATGCGCCATCAATGAGCTCAACTCTCTATAGTGGCGCAACTAGAGTGATATCTTCGGAATGCTCAAGAATAATCTAGCAGAAATAACGCCAAACTTTCTCAAACCTATCTGCAACGACCGCAACTGTGGATTCGGCCTACACACGCAAGCCATGCTCTAATTTTGTGATAGAAGCAGCTGTAGTGACGACCTCTCTCAACTTTTGTGCTTACTATTGGAGCTCATCATTAGATTGTTGAACTGCAGTAATCTACTGGAACAACGGTTTTGGGAGGATCCCTCGACCAGTTGTGTGAACCATTGTAATAGGAATGCGTTCGTAAACAAATAACACAAGTGGACATAGTCATGGATGCGGGATCACAAGTTTCTCAAAGGGATCGAGGACTAAATATCCAAGCAACTAGATGAAAACACAATAATCATAGGATTGTCGGGCAATGGGAATAATATAAGTGACAAGTGGCAAGTGATGTGCTCGACATTCTTTAAGAGAGAAAATGGAGAAGTAACCCAGCCCTAACGTCGGAGATGACCCTGGAAGATGGTGAAATCCAAGGGAGATTTGGGTAGTTAATATTGTGAATGGTAAAATGGTAACGAGGTTGCAAGGAAAATGGAAAATTAATGGTTGGACCAACAATTGACTGGAAAAGGACTAACAGTTGGTGAGTTTTAAATGATACTGACTGGTAATGGGAAGGTGACATGTGAAAAATTACCAATGACATTTAACGTCAAAAGCGATAGAGACAAGGCACAAAAGTCGAACAAAGGAAACAATTAATACAAAAATATTTGATTGAGACCTCCCCAACAACAAAGGTGATATCCAAGTTGGAAAATTAACAATAACAACTAGACTCTATGAAAAGTGATAGTTGGACATGTCATTGATTTATTAGCGGAAATATGAAACAATAACTATAAAGAAAAACCCTATCTACTACATGCACTCCTAGGTATAGGAGCGTTGTGCCAATATACTTACCAATCATAAACATAGGGATTCAGGGATGCTCCATTCACCCAGCCTGGTCGAAGAATTCCATTGAGTTGCACTAATTTGACAGATCCACAGTCTCAGATTTCCACAACTATAAAAGGTCCAAGCCAATGCATTTGGAGCTTCCCCGGATGTTTATGATACTTGTTGCCGTATAACAGAACTAAGTCACCTTGCGGAAACAACTTACACTTTATATGGCGATCATGCTAGACCTTTTGTCAGGATTTCTCCACAGTCTAATGAAACTTTGTTAAGAACCTAGCCTCCTTAAGTTCCATCAGTTCCTCAGCCCGCGCAATAATGAAGTCATCATCTGTCATCTTGGTAGCTTGCACAATAAATAAACTTTGGGTGAGAAACTCAGCTAACACTACTACTTATCTTACATATACTAGTTGAAATAGAGTATACATGTTTAATCGCTTCATGGTAGTCGTGTAAGCCCATAAAATAGTTGGAAATCGCTCATCCTAATCGTTTCATTTTTCGCAACAGACTTTACTCAATCTCATCTCCAAAATTTTATTAAATGCTTCCATTGTTCTGTTAGCCTGCAAATGGTAGGGACTGCTCTTATGATGCTGAATAAAAAATTATCTTGTAAGGGTCATGATAGTTTCAGTGATCAAAAAGTGGGCTCCTTGATCACTGGTCAATCTCGGAGGACAACCAAGCTTGGTAATGATATTCTCAAAAATAAATTGTGTTGTTGTGGTTGTAGAGAAATCTTGAAAAACCTCTGCTTCAACCCATGAAGTCAGGTAATTAGTTGTCGTAATTATGTATCTTTCCTTTAAATGCTTTGTAGGGGGATTTATCGGACCGATGAAATTGACAACCCATTTTTCAAAGGCTCGTAGAGCTCGGACAGGGTGTAGAGATAACTCATCATGAAGATATGGCTTCCCCACTCTCTAACATACATCGTAGGCCCTAGCATATTCCTTAACATCTTTAAACACCATATGCCACCATAACCCTGCTTGTAAGATCTTCCTGGAAATCTTGAAAAACCTCTGCTTCAACCCATGAAGTCAGGTAATTAGTTGTCATAATTATGTATCTTTCCTTTAAATGCTTTGCACGGGGATTTATCGGACTCATGAAATTGACAACCCATTTTTTAAAGGCTCGTAGAGCTCGGACAGGGTGTAGAGATAACTCATCACGAAGAGATGGCTTCCCCACTCTCTAACATACATCGTAGGCCCTAGCATATTCCTTAACATATTTAAACACCATATGCCACCATAACCCTGCTTGTAAGATCTTCCTGGAAGTAGCCTTGCCACCAACATGTCCTCCCACAACTCCATTATGACATTCACATAGAATATCAAGTATTTCATGGTCTAGTAAATATACCCCTCCCGAATAACTCCATATTGCGATATCTGCTATAGAATAATATCAAGTATTTCATGGTCTAGTACACAACGCCTCAAGATGCTATCCAATCCCAATTTGTACACTTGGCCCATAGTTAGTTGATATAGTTCGATCGTGTATTTAGAACCATTAGGTGCTTCCCTGAGCTATGAATAGAACTCTAGCATAGTACCAATGGTTAAAAATAATGAAATGTCCGACAGATAATTAGGAATGTCCTCAATACAAAAAAATATATGCATTAGGGAGTTGATCATCTACAACTCCACCACTATCTCATGATTCTAGTCTAAACAAATGATCTAGCCCCACATTTAGTTTACTAGGCTTGACAATGACATCAAAAGAAAACTCCTTAAATAACAACAATCCTCTGCAAATTCGACCTTCTAACACAGGTTTGTTAACCATATATTTCAAGGAAGAGTGACCAATAAAAAACTTAAAATGACTACCTAACAAATAAAGTCTAAACGTTTGTAAAACATAAACCATTTCCAAACCTTCCCTTTTAGTTGTAGTGTAGTTGTGCTCAGCCTCATAAATATTTTTGCTGGAAAAGTAGACAGGATGATCGAGATTTCCTTCCCCTAGTTGTGCTAGAATAGTGCCTAACGCGATCATAGAGGAATCAATGTGCACATGG
This sequence comes from Picea sitchensis, assembly GCA_010110895.2. Classification (NCBI taxonomy): domain Eukaryota; kingdom Viridiplantae; phylum Streptophyta; class Pinopsida; order Pinales; family Pinaceae; genus Picea; species Picea sitchensis. The sequence continues at coordinate 171,131 of SNQJ01S0003075.1, forward strand.
AACTCAATTTGTGATTTAGGATAAGCTAAAATAGGTGCAGTACTCAAATTTTCTTTGAGTAGGTTAAACGCTTTATCACAATATTGAGTCTAACGAAATTCTTATGATTTATTTATTAGTTATTCCAAAGGTATTGTTATACTTGTGTGATTCCTAATAAACTTACGATAGAATCCAATATGGCCCAAAGTAGTCCGCAATTTTTTGCTAGTGGTAGGAGGAGACATATTGAGAATTACTGCAACTTTCACAGGATCAACTAGCACTCCTTCCTAGCAAACTATATGTCCTAGTAGATTCCCAAAGGGCACACAAAAAATACAATTTATCATACTAATGGAAATCTATATCTGGATACAACAATACAACATGAGTTGTAATAGACTGACGTGTTCCTTGAGTAAGTTGCACACAATCCAATCATCCAGGTATAACTTAAGAAACTTATGAATGAAGTCACAAAATGTTGCAATCACTGTCATAGAGAACATAGTCGAGGAATTCTTGAGCCCAAAAGGCATAACATTATAGGAAAATGATCCCCGCTAGATCATTAAGGTAGTATTTTTCTTGTCTTCTTTGGTGATTTGAACCTAGTGGTATCCAGAAAACCCATCTGTAAAGGAATATCTTTGTTTCCCACTACTTGATCCAGCACATCATCGCTAACTGGGGTAGGAAAGGGGTCATGTACAGAAAAAACATTCAAGCTTCTTTAGTCCACACAAACTCGTATATCCTATGTAACTTTCTTGGTTTGGATTATGATAGGACTGATCCACTCAGCCTTATCAACAGGGAAAATTAGCTCAGTTGCCAACATATTTACAATCTCCCTCTTCACTTTCTCTTTAACTCTTGGGTTCAAATGGTATGGCATGTGTTTAACTAGTCTTGAGTCAGTATTTAAATCTATCTTCATCTCCCCTAAATTTCCCTTAATACCTTTTAGTTCCAAAAATATTGTAGGGAATAGGTCTTCATATTCCTGCAACAAAAATTATATCTCCATCACAGTCTGCTCGTTCCAATAATATCCAATGGATGAAAGATTAGGGTGGTCCCCAGTCCCTATATTTACTTTCCGCAACTTCAGGGGTTTGGTATAGGAACTACTAACAATATCCGAAATAGTTCTATGCACAGATCTAGTTCCTTCTGACTCTTTAAATGTCAAATTCCTAAAATATTCTAGGCCTTTGGGATCTCTTGGGTCTTCATCAATTTTACTATATGTGAGACGTATTTGTGTAGGGGATGGTTAAAGGCTATTATGAAGGAGGTATTCATGTTCAAGACAAATGGTGGGAGGATGTATAGGTTTAACTTCATCAATAAAAAGAATTCCCTTAATCTATTGCAAATATAGAGTGATTTCAGGGGACTTACGTGAGAATAAGAAGTCTTGGGAGAACTCCCTTTGAAGGATTTCCCAGCAAGCGATTTCTCATCGAGCTTCCTCATGTACATACCAATCATTTGGAA
>SNQJ01S0003075.1:191638-203162 GCA_010110895.2 Picea sitchensis
TATTTTATAAGATTTTATTTTATTGAAATAATATAAATATAAAAATCACTAATCCATAAAATAAAATAATCAATTTAGAATAATACGTTATATATTCTATAATTTATACAATAAATTTGAAAATAATTTGGAATTATAAATTTTAGAAATTTGATTGAGAATAATAAATTATAAATTCTCTAATTCATAGAGAAAATTTAAAATTATAAACATTCAAAACTTAAGAATAATAAGTGTTGCATGGCATCGTAATCTCTGCTGGGTTGAATTGGGAATAAATGCCAGATGGAAATTGCAGCACATATGTGGCAAGAAGCATGAAGGACATGTGGCAATCATGCAATATATGACATGTGCCCTTTAGAGTCTGCTTTATTTTGTGAAAGTATATAATCCATCTTGTTATGTTCGAAAAAGATAATTAAAATTAAATAAAGACAATATTTTTTATGTTCAACATAGTTGAAGATAAAAATTTACGAGCATATAAATATAAAATGAGATAAAAAATAGTGTTATTTGGAATATATCGAAAAATGAAAGTGTGTGACATATTTGTGGAAATTTAAATGTGTTTGTCATATAGACTGACATTGGGTCTCCCGTAGAACCAGCAGAAAAAGATATGCATGAGAAAAAGACAATTCAAATAAATTAAACAGAATGTCTTGACATTCAGCATAGTTGAATATAAATATTTAGGAGCACATAAATATAAAAGAAGATAAAAAATAGTTTTATTTGGAATATATAAAAAAATAATAGTTTGTTATATATTCCTGGAAATTTAAATGCATTTGTCATATAGACTGGGATTGGNCAGCATAGTTGAATATAAATATTTAGGAGCACATAAATATAAAAGAAGATAAAAAATAGTTTTATTTGGAATATATAAAAAAATAATAGTTTGTTATATATTCCTGGAAATTTAAATGCATTTGTCATATAGACTGGGATTGGAGCTCCCACGGACCATAAGAGGAATGTGTACAAGAAATAGGACTGTGGAAAGAAAAAGTGGGTGACGGTAAAGTGTAATACCTGAAAAGAAGAAATGGGAAGGTAGCAATCTTTCACTAGAGATTTCTATTCAAAAAAGATGGAATAACTAGATTGATAAACAAAGCAGGATGTCATCAGTACAGACTTACAACTATGGTACATATGAGATTTTTTGCTATTTGCTTGCTAATTCCTTTTCTTGTTGCCTATCATCGGCGACCTGCTTCAATTCTTTTTTGACAAATTCTTTAATGTAGGTTTTCAAGGGGGCGGCGTTGATCTCATTTCAAATTTTTATGCTAAAAAGTTTTGTTTCTAATTCGTTTATATCAATAGAAAGATTACGCAGAGCCTGATGAATGTTTCCATTTTGTACTGAATAGCCGAATAGCCAGTTGTCCACGTGATCTTCACCATATTCAAGAATCCTGTAAAATTTGTCCAAAGACAACGCTTTTAAATTATGAACATGTTTATCGAAATCTTGCTTGGTTAACCTCAACGAGTTGACGATTAAGTTGGGATCTTGGAACTCGTTGGTCCTTCCGGCTAAGTTTATTTTGGTCAGCTTTGTGAATGGTGTTTCTTTCATTGATATTTCTTGCTCACATGATTGGACAATAAGATACAACTTCTTCACCTTCTCTTTCCAGCATGCTTTTAATTGAGTGATCCGGATTTTGGAGGGGAGATCATGTTGTCTTCTTGTCGTGTCTACCATGTTGTTGACATGAAAGAAAAAAGGGATGACTGTGTGAAAATAGAAATTTTCTTCATTTTTTAAATCCTTCTGCAGAAGTTCGAGCAAGTTATTTGTCATTGTTCCCAGAGAATCCATAGCTTGTGATGTTTCTCAGGCGTCGGTAATTAGTTCCATTATTTTCTTTATATTTTTCTCCACATATCCTCTACACGATGCAAGGAATCTAGAGGATCTTTTTAACTCTACTGCAGGGGTGGAAGGCATGGCTATTGTCAAAGTTCTAGCAAGCAATGGAATAGGAATCAAATCTTCCTCTAATTCCTTGGTCTAGTCCTTTAGTCTGGCATTTTCGGCACCAATTACTCCAATGGAATCATCAAGAGAATATCCAGTTGCTCTGTGAATTCCAGAGATTTGGGAGGGTTTCATGTTTGCAAGGTCAAATTATGAACGATATTTTTGTTTTTTATTCTTTACATCTCTCTTTTCAATAATTAGTTTTTTAGATTATCTTTCAAAAACAACACTCTAGAATATGAAGGATTCATCTTCGTCAAAAATTTTGGTACCAAATATGTCCATTGGCCCGCTATGCTGAATTGTGTCTCCCGGCTCATCAAGGTTGCAGAATATGCTATCCAGATTAGTGTCAAGTTCCATGTTCTGACTTTCAATTTCAGGTTCTTCCACCTCCCTTACAATTCATTTTCTTTTCTTCTCCACGGGAAGCTTGTGAGAACTATCAATTTTATGATGAACCTCTTTCGTTCAAAGAATTTTGGGTTGCTCTGTTACTATGGTAGGCCGTTGGAGCGATGCCTTGTTACTATGGTAGTTCTGGTCCTCACGCCCAAAGATGTTCACTGTATCTCCACCAAACTATTGTCAAGTTAGTGCTACTAGTTTAAGAGGATGTTTGTTTTCTCCAAATGATGCTTGAAATGAACAAATGGACAAGATAATATAACCCCTCCGGAAATGTTGGTTCAATGTGTGTGAATGGAAAATCTCCTCGAGCTCTTCGCTCATTAATGACAATCTCTATGTGTGTTGGATGATGAGTTGTTAGAAGTAAATATTAATTATTGCATACTTAGAAGTCCTAAGGTGGTGGTTATGACAAACAATTAAGGATTGGAGGTTTCGTGAACGAGCCAAGCCGAGGACATGCGAATGACATTCCATTGTATTTGAAATTAATACTCAAAAGGGATAACAAAAACCTCCACAAATATTGGTTTAATGCGTATTAATGGCAGTTGTTATCGATCCTTTCACCCATCAATGACAATTTACACAGTTCCTGCATGATGAGATGTTAGCATTAAAGATTACTAATTGAATATTTAGAAACAAGACATTTATATATATATATATATATATATATATATAAACCTTTTTTTATTATAAATGGGTGCCAAGGTGACGGAGATGGGGAAGAGAAAGCAAGGAATGGCCAAGTATGAAAAGCAGTTGGGCGGGCCTCAAATTAGGTTTACAAGAGATAATGAGGAGAGGTGAGTGTCCAACGGTGAAACTGCATGAGTGGAATTTTTTACTGCAAAACGCGTAAAATGGAAGAGGGAATGATGGTGCGGTTCAATAAACAGTTTGTATATTTGTGGAATTACGGGAAAGTGGCTAAGTATAGAATAGGGAAATGGTCGGTCAAGATCGTTTTCGGAATTAGGTTTTGAAGATTTCGTGAATGGGTCAACCCGAGGTCTCGCAAATGACATTCCATGGTGTTTGAAATCAATACTCGGAAATGATAATATAACTTTCCAGAAATATTTGTTTAATGTATATTAATGGGAGATATCTGCAAATCTTGGTTTCTTTCCGAAGGGCAGGACCGAATGAGTTAATTTAGTTTTTTTATTATAAATAAGACTCTTTTATTATAAACAAGTGCAAACAAGGAATGGAAAAATATGAAAAGCGGTCGCATAGTTTTCAAAATATAGGGAATTCTGAGTAGAGGTGAGGGCCAACGGTCAAATTGTATACTTCAAAACTTTTAACTGTGAAATGTGTAAAAGGGAAGAGTGAAAGGAAGGAATGGGGAAGTATGAAAAGAATTCAGACGGGTTTCAAAATAGTGTTAAAGGGGATCGTTACTAGAGGTGAAGGTCGACGTTCAAATTGTATGTATTGGAATTTTTTACTGCAAAATGTGTAAAAGGGAGTAGTGTATGGTGGGGTGGCCCAACGTCTGCTTTGTATAATTGCGAATTGTGGGTTTTGTTTGCATGTCGAAGAACAATGGAAGGGAAATATTTAGTTCATGTGTCCAGCAACTGGCGATGGAAAAAGTGGTTAAGTATAGAATAGAGAAACGGTCGGTCAAACTTTGTTGGAAAGAAGTACGAAGGTGGCGGGAACATGAAATATTGATTAGCAATTGGATATTTGATGAACCCACCAACCCGATGATCCGCGAAAGAGATTTAGACAAAGGGAAAAGTATGGAAAGTGGACAGAGGGGATTCAAAAATTGGGCGACAATAGTTGCATCGGAGACGTGAGGACCCGACAGTCAAACTATAGCTCTCAAAACTTTTGAGTGCAAAGTGTGTAACAGGGAAGAGGGTATGATGTGACAGTTTGGTTGTAAATTTGTATATCACAGAATTATGGGTGCTCTTTGGAGGTGAAGGAACAACGAAAGTGCACCCTAGAACCCACATGCCCAATAATTCAAATTTGTAATAGATATCCCATTTCCTGGGAAGACATTTTCTGCATGTTTCTAGAGAAGTTGTAAACTGATTGCATATACTTGGAAAGAAGTGTGAAGGTAGCGGGCACAGGAAAAAATGACTAGGAATTGGAAATTGTCTGAACCCGCTAACCCGACGATCTGCGAAAGAGATTTGAAGAAATGGCAGTGTGGAAAGCGGCTAGACGATCTTCAAAATAGGGTGACTGGGGTTGTTGAGCAGACATGAGGCACTGATGGTCAAATTGTATGTATCACAATTTTTGAGTGAAAAATGTCTAACATGAAAGAGACGATGTTTTGGAAGTTTGTAAGTGAATTTGTACATCATGGAAGCCAGGGTGTTTTTTGAAGCTCAGGGAATACTGGAACTGCAGTCCACCTATCCGGGAACCCGCAAGAGAAAAATGGGCAAGTTTAGAAGAAATTGGATAAATATGCAAATGAACGTTGGCTTGTTGGACTCGTGATGCGAAGATATAGATGAAGATAATGATTTTTCAACTAGCCACCCCAGAAACCCCCAACCACAGGAACTTGGCAAACTATAGAACCATAAATGCATAATAGATGGGAAGAACAAAAGGAAAAAATGGGAAATCTTACAAGAGGAAAAAGAAAGGGAGAGAAGAATTTTATCGCTCACACACCAACACCTGCTCATAACTATGAACCCATAGAAAGACATTAACAATGGGAAAAACATTTTCAGCTATGAAATGTAGTTGGAACCCGACAAACTCTAGTTCAGGCTGTAAGAGATGTAATTTACATCCATATTAATAGCATTTTCTAGAGATCCAACTGTGAAACCATGTAACAACATATGCAACTGTAGATGCAGCACCCCAACATTGCAAATTTTAGGCAAACAAGAGAAACTGGCAAATAACAACCCAGTTAAGAAGCACCAAAAGGCCCAACTATAGCCGTAGGACCTGAACACTATGAAAGTACCAACCAACGGACCAAGAAATTCATTGTACACAAGATTGCATCAAAAAACGCGGAGGAAAACGTATTGTAACACATCTGTTAACCAAATATTTCAAACTCTGAGACTTGCCTGGTAAAATTCAAAGCTGGTAGGACTGTCCAAAGGCCTACCTATGTGAAAGCAACTAAGAAAAGTGAGGTTTTACCCCTTGGTATTTTTCAATACTCGAAGCCATTAAATTCCTCTTGCAGTCCATCTTTAAATTATAGCTAGTATATTGATATTTGTAATAGATATCACGTTACCTGGCAGGATATTTTGTGCATGTTTCTGGAGAATTTGTCTACAAACAGTTACTATGAATGGCGCCTGGAGGCATGGTGACTTTTTAGGATTAAATCTCAGTTATTGCATAGTTGGAAATAAGTGTGAATGTGGCAGGCACAAGAAACAATGATTAGTAACTGGAGGCGCGAAAAAGATTCCAAGAAAGGGCTAAGTATGGAAAGTGAGCAGACGGGGTTGAAAATTTGGTCACAATAGCTTCCCAAGAGACATGAGGACCCGAAGGACAAATTGTAGGTCATTTGTGTATCGYGAAAGTCCYAGTGTTGTTTCCAAGTCATGGAACAATGGAAGTGCAATGTAGAGCGTGCATGTTCAGAAATCTGCGATCTAAAAAGTTGTTAGGAATGGAATGGGAAGTGGTGAGTTAAATGGAAAAAGAGATTAGGACAAATGGTGAAGTATCAAAAACATACATACAGGATTGAAAATGGGGTGACAATAGTTCCAAAAGAGACGTGGAGACCCAACGGTCAAATTGCAGGACTTGAAACTTTTGAGAGAAAATTGTCTAACGGGGCAGAGGGTATGATGTGAGAGTCTGGTTGTAAATTTGCATATAGAATAAGTTTGGGTTCTCTTTGGAGGTCACATAACAATGGAAGTTCAATCTAGAGAGTGTGTTCCCCTGAATCTGCGATCGAAAATGTGCCTAGGTATGGAATGGGGAAGCGGGTGGCTGGGGTCAAAGGAGACGTGAGGACCCGACGGTCAAATTGTAGGTCTTGAAAATTTTGAGAGTAGATTGTCTAATGGGGAAGAGGGTATGATGTGAGATTGTGGTTGTAAATTTGTATATCGCAGAAGTCTAGGTGCTCTTTGGACGTCACGAAACAATGGAAATGCATTCTAGAGTGCCTGTGCCCCTGAATCCACAATAATAAATGTGGCTAGGTATGGAATGGGGAAGTGGGCAGTCAAAGTCACGATATAAAAGCACGAGTGAAAATGTGAAGTCATGAGTCTGCCAACCTAGGCAGCTAGATATTTTCGGTAAAACAACCAAGTAACAAGGAGAAAGTAGAGGGAAAAGAGAAATGGCTAGTATATCCAAATCTGTAATAGATATTTCGTTTGCTGGGAATATATTTTTTGTATGTTTTTGGAGTTGTACACTTATTTCATATACTTTGAAAAATCCAATGCAAAACCATAACTTTCTAGTCCAATATTTATCCACTTAATCATTTTCTATTGTGCTTTTACCTTTAAAAAGGTTGTGAGAAAATTCTTTGTTGAAGATTAGTTTTTATCGGAACTTGTGGGGGTGATTATGCACTTGATACATTATTTCATGACTTTGACATATTAACTTGCATGAACACAGGGACCGGTCAACTCATGGGCAATCCAGGAGGATGAGAAAGCTAGGTCCAACTTTAAAGGGATTTTGTTTATATATATTTAAAATGAATTCATATTAATGTATCTTAATAGATTATTTGTGATCCAAATGTAAACCATGTTCAAATTTGAATGGTGTTATGGGCTCACAATTTTTTTCTCAAATCTAGAAGCAACAGAGAAAAAAATATATGACTTTTCATGTCGTATATCCAAGAATATTTTGAAATATAGGAAGTTGTAATATATACACAATACAGAACAAGAACATGTACAGGGAAAGGAGTTAATTTTAAGAAGAAATACAGATTTCAAATAACAAAACCAAATATTGAAGATCAACATAGAACAACCTCAAATATTTATATTCAGATAAACTAGGTCACAAAATACAATTGAGAATACTACCCAAAAAATAGTTGTCTTCAAATTTGCAAATAAATGTATAGTTCATTACATATTCTGAAGAATAAAAATGTGTGTGAGATAATGACTGGAATTGGGATTGTCACGGACTAGAAAGAAAATATGCACGAGAATGAAGTTTGTAGAAAGAAGAAAGTCATTGATGGAAACAACAAGACCTGGCAAGAAGAAAAAGAAAATTGCCAGTCCTTGGTTAAAATTTTGTTAGAGTAAGTGGAGGAAAATAGAAGAATGTGATCAGTATCAACTTACTATGTTGGTGTCCCATGCCTTGTCATTTCCTTATTGATGCATTTTATGCCTTTCGTCGGCTTTGAGCTTCATTGGTTATCTGGTGGACAACCTTTTTGAACCATTCTTCGATGCAACTCCTGATGGGCACCACGTTGATTTCATGGTGTATTTTAATAAAGAACAATTCACTTTCAAAGTCCCTCATATCAATAGATAGGTTGTGCAATGCTTCTTGATTATCTTGGTTTTTAATTGCATAACCGACTATCCAGGTTTTCACATCATCTTCACCATATTCAAGAACACCATAGAAGTTTTCAAATGAGAATTTTTTATAGATATGAACTTGATCATCAAGTGCTTGCTTGTCTAGAAACAACAAGTTTAATATCAAATTAGGGTCCTAGACTTCATTGGTGTTGGCATTGTGTTGTGCTTGGGCGATTCATTGGTACTGGTACCAAGATCATTTAGGATGGTGTCAGTGAAAGAACTGTTGAATTTCTGCCTAACCATGAAATGCCTGACTTTATAAGGCAAAGAGATGAATTGAATTTTTCTTCTTTCATGGGAAAAATGAAACCAGTAGATGTATTGCCTTGTTATTCCAGCAAAAAACATTGTATGAGATATGTGACATGGGTAAAATTTACAGTTCAACTTCTTACACATAGATAGTCAAGGGAATGCATAGCAATTCACCATGGAGAAAATTAGATATAATGACATAAATAATTTCTTATGCCTTATGTATTGCAATAACTTAGAAGAAATTTCAATGGAAATCAACTTGTCGCAATGGAAGATGGATTCATCCTTCAGTGTAAAATATAAAATATACAGAATCATTCAAGAGATGTTGGTTGCACTAACCTGTAATATGGGTATGTCTTGGGGAGCATACGTTGGGTTCTGTAAGAACTTCGGCAAGAAGTTCAATTCATTACCATGTTTGTTTAAGAGTTATCTGCAATTCTCTCCCTTGAAAGTAGTCATTGGGTCGAGAAGTGGTAACATATTTCAAAATAATTGAGGGTATAGGGAGACTTGGGAATGGTTTCCCAATTGGATAATTTGCTAGTTCAGAATATAGTTATCAGCGCAACATGTGACCAACTCCTAAAAGTTAAAAAATTTAGGGACAGAAGTTGTCGTTGCAATTCCATATGTCGAGATAACTTTCTTTCGAGAAGAAGGGGATGAGTAGTAGTGATCATAAGGTATGGAGCAGTGAAAATAGTGGTCCTCACGTGCGGAAATATTAAGGCTATATCCACAAAAATGTTGTCGAGTTGCATCCATAATTTGATGAGAATGTTCCTTTGCTTGTCATAGTATTTAAAATGGACGCTGCAACATCATAATATAATATCCGATAAATCTTGGTTCAATGTGCTTTAATGCTATATGTCCTCGACCTTTTCTCCTTTTAATGCCAATATTTTCGATGTCTCTGGTGAGTTGCGACTAATAAAGTCATAATTACTGTGCATTAGAAATCGCATGAAGTTGATGAGGATGGATGGCAGTGAAAACTAATCTAGAACTTTTGTGTACCTGGAATCTCGACAACCTACGAATCTGTGAGAACATGAGCTGAACAATCCACCAAGTATGGAAAGCTTGGGTACAATTATTTCAAAAAGTCTTAGGTAAATAACCATTTTTTCAAACTGATATTGCATTGTTGCTATGTTGATGCCATAAAAAAACTAAAATAAGAAACTAATCAGATTCCATAATTTTCTCCCATTAATGCATTTTAATCAGAGATGTCCTCAAGCTTTCCACGTATTAATGCCAATATTTTTGAACATATTTGATGAGTTGTCACTAGTTAAATCATATTTAATGTTCATTGGGAAGGCATGAAGGTGGCGGGGATGGAGAGGAGTAAAAAATGCTTTGGTACTTTTTTGAACGTGGGAGTCTGTGGTGGAATTGTAGATCACTCGAGTTTTGGATGCAATATGTATACTCCGAACACAGTGCATGAGATTTTGATAACGCATACCCGAGAACCCACAGCCATAAAGTTGGCTAAGTAAGGAAAAGAAAGAGGTCAGTCGGACTCGTTATGTCAAGATATAGATGGATATAGAATTTGTGATTCCACCACCTGGGAACCCACTATCATAGAGATCGAATTGTAGATCACCCAAGTTTTGGATGAAATATGTATACTTCGAACACGGTGCATGAGAATTTGATAACACCTACCCAAGAACCCACAACCATAAAATTGGCTAAGGAAACGAAAGCGGTTGGTCAGATTCGTGATGTCAAGATATAGATGGATATAGAATTTGTGATTCTTCCACCTGGGAACCCGCTATCATAGAGGTTGAATTGTAGATCACCCAAGTTTTGGATGCAATATGTATACTACGAACATGGTGCATGATATTTCGATAACGCCTACCCGGGAATCTGCAACCATAAAATTGGCTAAGTAAAGAAATGAAAGTGGTCGGTCGGACTTGTGATGTCAAGATATAGATGGACATATAATTTGTGAGTCCTCCATATGGGAACCTGCTATCATAGAAATGTGACTAAGTATAGAAGAGAAAAAAAATAAACATATCCAATAACTTTATGCTCTATAGATGAACACTTTGTCTGATAATTCCCAAGTGATAGAAATGCATCGACTATGCGGCATGAGAGTTCGGGGCATGGGAGCTCCATAGGCCCTAGCTGAGAACCAGCTGGCATAAAATTGCCCAAGTATTGAAACGAATAGCAGTTGGTTGGACTCGTGATGCGAAGATATAGATGGATATTGAATTTCTAAGTCTGAAGCCCCGGGAACCGGCAAGCATAGACATGTGACTATACTATTTATAGAAGAAAAAAATAGATAATAGAGGGGAAGAAGAAAAGGGAAAAAGTAGAAAGTATAGAAGAGAAAAACAAAATGGAATAAAGAACTTTATGTGTCATAGAACAACACTTGATCTTAAGTATGGAAGGGTGGGCCGGTCAGACAGAGTTATCGTAGGCTCAGTGACGCTTGCAAGTTTGAGGAGCCTGGGGTTGAATTATAAATAACCCAAGTTTTGTGTACAATATTTATATCCAAACACGGGGCATGGGAATTCGATAATGGCTTCGAGGGAACCCATGGCCACAAAATTTGTTAAGTGTCGAAACAGACTGCGATCGATCGGACGCATAATGTGGAGATATAGACGGATGTAGACTTTCTCACTCTGCCACCCCGGGAACCCACGAGCATAAATATGTGACTAATCATAGAACCAAAGATGGATAATACATGGAAAGAAGAAAAGGGAAGAACGCGTAAGGATAGAATAGGAAAAATAAAGGGAGAAAGCAATAGACAAAATATATGACTTGGCACATTTATATGCAAGCATTCAGACAGAGTCATCATAGGTAGAGTGAGGCCTAGGGGTTCGAGTCGAGGGTCGAATTGTAGATAACCAAAGTTTTGAGTGTGAGATGTATACAAAAAACATGGGGCATGAGAGTTATATGGCACTTACGTAGGAACTTGCGAGCATAAAATTTGCCAAGTATGAAAACGAACAACAATCGGTCAAACTCGTGATGTAAAGATATAGATGGACATGGAATTTGTCACTTCACCATCCCGAGAACCCGCAAGGATGGACATGGTGTAAATTCTAACCTTGTACAATATCTATTGAAAACTGATATTCAGAAAAGAACAGAAAATATACAATGGCAAATACAAACATTACACAGAGATTTTTCACCTAGAAACCCAAACCGGGAAAACCAGCATATATTATATTCATACATTGTGTTACATTGTTTA
>SNQJ01S0003075.1:220313-243409 GCA_010110895.2 Picea sitchensis
CTATGGCCACAACCAGACTATCCCACGAGTCTGGTAAAGAACACAACAAACTGATACATTTATCTTCATCTGAAATTTTAATATCAACAGATAATAACTGACTTACCACAGTATTGAAGGCATTCAAATGCTCTGCCACCGAGTCTCCATCTCTCATCCTCAAGTTATACAGCTTCTTTCTCAATAATAGTTTATTTACCAGGGACTTAGACTGATACAACTTTTCCAACTTTTCCCATAAATATTTGGTTGTAGCTTCCTCTGACACATTCAATAATACTGAATCGGAGAGACACAGTCGAATTGTTCTCTTTGCCTTCTGATCTGTCTTTTTCCAGTCATCTGCAGAATTTCCTGTAGGTGTCGTACCTGGATCTACCGCGATCCACTGATCTCTGTCGACCAAAATATCTTCCATATTGAGCTTCCACAACTCAAATCTTTTCCCATTAAACTTCTCAATCTCCATCTTCGAATTGCTTGCCATTTCTTTTCACCTGAAAAACAATACCGTGGATCTCCCACTGTAATAAGGCTTATCACAGTCCCGAGCCAAACCCTTGACGACAAAGGCGTCCCCCTGAAGCCAATAAAGCTCTGATACCAAATGTAAATTATAACCTTTTACAATATCTACTACAAACTGATATTCAGAAAAGAACAAAAAAGATACAATGGCAAATACAAACATTACACAGAGATTTTTCACCTAGAAACCCAAACCGGGAAAACCAACATATATTATATTCATACATTGTGTTACATTGTTTACAATACAATATACATATAGGATCCAAGGGAATCCAAAACCCTAACCCAATGACCTGGATTATTCCAAAACCCTAATTCCTTAACCAGAAATAGAAAACCATCGGCAAAAAAACCATGTGCCGAAAAAACACCTAATATCATGTGGTCTCGGACCTGAAAAGACGATCCAAGACCCCCCTCAAAGGAAAAGTCCCCAAGACCTGAAAATACCATCCAGACATAGCCAAAGGAGCAAGGAAACATTGCAGAAATAGGAAATAGTGATATGGCGCCCGACCTAGAGAATATAAGGGAAGTAGCAGAGGAACTTCCTCAGCAAACCCCAACAGCGGACTCGGAACAAGGAAACCCTATCCCATAAACCAGAGAAGCCCCACTGCAAGGAAGGGCAAAGGAACAAGGTAAAAACTCAAAAGAAACAAGTAAAGATCCAAAAGTTGAGGAAGGCGAGGTATCCTCAGATTGCAATAGTGAGGAAGAAAGCGACACTGACATCACTCCAAAAAAAACAAGCAAAGGAAGGAAAACAAAGAAAGCTGAAAGAGAGAAGGAGACCTATAGATACGTCCTGAGTGGATCGCAACCAACCATTAGATAATTGATTAGTGTCAGACAAACCTAGAAACAATCCAGGGCCCCCCAAGGAGCCCACAACTCCCCCCCAGGTAATCAATGAAACTAAACTCTTGGAACTGCAGGGGTTTCGGTAGTAAGAATAAGGAAGAGGTGCTTAAAGATATCATCAGATCTTCAAATTATAAAATCCTTTTGATCCAGGAAACTAAGATGGAAGGACAGGACTTCCTAATCAAAGAAAAATCTCGATGGAATACCAGCAAAGGAATTGCAGAAAGCACAATAGGTGCCTTGGGAGGTCTGCACACACTCTGGAACTCAAAGAAGTATGATCTCATCAATTATGAAACATGAAAACACTGGATCTTCACCAGTCTTATCCACCTTGGTACTAGCCGTCAGGTAAGCCTTTTTAATCTCTATGTGCCTATCCTCCTCGACAAAAAGAAAGTCTGTTGGGATACCTTAAAGGATTTCCTGCAACGAAATGAATTGGAAAATATCATCCTTAGGGAGGATCTTAATCTGACCCTCACCACAACCGAGAAAAAAGGAGGTTCAATTGTTCGAGATCCAGCAAGGGAATGGGTAGAGGATATCATGTCTGACTGGGAATTGGAGGATATAAAGCCAGCTAAAGGGAAGTACACATGGACCAATAAGAGGGTGGGACTGGGGCATATTGCAGCTAGGCTAGATAGGTTTCTAGCCCAAAGCTCCTTTATGCTTATGGGCCTCACGCTAACTTCTTCCATCCTCCCACACAGTGTGTCAGACCATAAGCCAATCACCCTGGACATTTCCTTGGATAACAATCTAGGCCTGATCCCCTTTAGATTCAACCCAAAATGGATTCAGGAAGCCAACTACCCAGATTTGGTCAATAAAATCTGGAATGGAACGGTGAAAGGCTCCCCATTTTTTGTTTGGGAAGAAAATATCAGAAGACTAAAGGCAGCGCTAAAGTCCTAGGCCAAAACCCTCTCAAGCCCTATCTCTAACTGGCAGGAAGCACAAAGGCATCTTGAAATCCACTAGCTGGGAATGGAAGACCTTGAAACCACCCAAGAAATCCTACAGCAAGAGGCTAAACGGCAAAGGAACTAGCAAAGGAACTAGCACCAAGCCTGTAGAGAGGAAGAAAAGTATTGGCAGCAAAAGTCAAGGTGCCTCTGGCTGGAAGCTGGGAATAAAAACACAAGCTTCTTCCACAAACAAGCAAAGGATCGAAAGCAGTTCAAGAATGTAATGGAAATCCATACCCATGGCCAGACCATCACTGATTTTGAAGGAATCAAATCGGCAGTTGTTCACACCTTCGAATCCCTTTATATAGAGACTCAGAATGTTATCATAGACACTACTTCCTATCCCCTAGCTCTGATACCAAACCTCATTCATGAAAGTGTCAACAACAAACTAACCAAGGCAGTAGATCAGCAAGAAATAAAAGAGGCCTTAGATAAAATGCAGCCAGACAAAGCCCCTGGCCTAGATGGCTTTACAACCAGATTCTATCAACACAGTTTGGACATCATCAAGTCCGACCTCACCAATCTCATCAAGAAATCCCAGTCCTGAGTCAAAATAGGAGGAGGAACAAACTTATCCTTTCTGGTACTAATTCTGAAAGAAAAAGGTGTGACCAATTTTGACAGGTTTATACCAATCTCCCTTTCCAATACCTGTTACAAAATCCTCACCAAAATCATAGCAAACAGAATAAAAAACATTCTACCTACTATCATCCTGGAAAATCAAGGAGGTTTCGTTAAAGGCAGGCATATAATGGACAACATAATTTTGGTTCAAGAGGCTCTGCACTCAAGTATCCAATGTAAAGACAAAGGTATGATAATCAATCTTGATCTAGCAAATGCTTTTGACAAGGTAAGACACAATTTTATGTTTCAAGTAATGGAAAAATTAGTTTTCGCCTCTCCCTTCATAAACTGGATTAAAGCCTATATCGCTTCTCCTTGGATAGCCCCATTGGTAAATGGGCGAGCCACTAAATTATTTCAAGCCTCCCGAGGCCTCAAGCAAGGTTTCCCCCTTCACCCCCTAATTTATGCCATCCAAGCCTCTGTCCTTAGCTTCCAACTAGACTACGGTCAAACACATATAAATCTATCCAGACTACGAATTGCCACTGGGGTAAAGGATATCAACCATGCCCAATTCCCAGACGACACGCTGCTCCTCGAAGGTGTGAGTACAGTGACAGCTAATAAGTTCAAAAATTAATTCGACATCTATACAGAAATCTTAGGTAGTCTTATCAGCACGACCAAGAGCATAATCTATGGATGGAACATCAACCTAAGGGAAATGCTAAAGATCTCAAGAGTCCTGGGAATGGAAGGCTGCACCATCTAGGATGAGTTCAAATATCTGGGAGTTCCAATCTTCAAATCCACCCCAAAATCTTTACATTGGAATCAGTCGATTGAAAATATCAAAAACAGAACCAACTCCTGGGGAACAAATTGGCTAAATCTTGAGGGAAAAGTGGTCCTTATCAAGGTCATGCTGGCCAACTTCCCTATCTATCAAAGCTCTCTCCTTTTGTCCCCTAGTGCTACCATCCAGAAATAGTTGAAGCGTTGATCAGGCGTTTCCTTTGGGAGGGAGGGAAGCATACTGGAAGGAAGTTGCACCTTATAAGCCGGGGGAAAATATTCAAGCCCTTTCTAGAAGGGGGCCTCCTATTCAAAGACCTCCAAATCCAAAATTTAGCCCTGGGAGCCAAGATTTTATGGAATATATCACTGGAAATCCAACTTGGAGAAAAAGAGATTTATGGAATAAGTACTATCATGGACCGAGGAAAAAATTCCTAGAAAGGCCAACAAAGTTGGGGAAAGGCTCCCCAATTTTCTCCCTATGCCAGAAATCTCTGCAGCATTTTAAATCTCAGATCACTTGGCTACCAGGTAACAAAAAAGAAATCAACATCTGGGAAGACTCAGTCCTGGGAGATCCCCCTCTATCCACAAAGCAAGGCCTCACATGACTCAAAGACTAGATGCAACTACAAAATTCACGTAGCCTATGGGATATTTGAAGCTGGGGAAATGATGAGAACCATTCCTGGCTGTGCTGGGGAATTGCTAGCCTCCCCCCATACCTTGAAGAAGAATGGAATATTTTAAAGAGCTGGTTGCAAGGGAAATCCCCATTACAGAAAGGGGAAAAATACAAGAGAGGTTGGGGTCACTGCTCTGGCTTGTATACTACAACAGCAGGGTATCTCCATATCACTTCAGTCCCCCATGTTCCTCCAGACCCAGCAATCTGGAAAGCAGTCTGGAAAACGAAGTCAATTCTGAAGATAGATATCTTCATCTTGACACTGGCACACAAAGGCATCCTCACAGGAAAAAATCTTAGAAGGAGAGGGTGGGAAGGGCCCTCCATATGTCCCTTTTGTAGCCAGGAAGAGGAGACCACTGATCATCTACTGCTAGGCTACCCCTACGCCAGGGAGGTCTAGCAGCTAGCTCTTGGCCTAGGGGCCCTAGCTCTGGCTCTCCCCCAAGAAACCCAAACCCTACTTAGGAACTTGCAGTCTCTCTGCCCCTTTCAAACAACGAGTCAAGGTCATCTCTTAGCCCTCTGTAGAACGCTACCAAAGTTTATCCTTTGGAAGATCTAGATTGAAATAAATATACAGTTATGTAGGGAAGCACATAGGAGCCCGGCTCAGGTAGCCACAAGGATTAAGGCCCTATTCAGCAGAAGTGTCCCCTACTTCATCAAGGCAACAAACGCGAAACCGGTAGAAAGAGAAGAGGAATGTTGGTTGCAGCATCTCGGCCTCCAAGATCTTCAGCAACTTTGTCCCCACACCCCTCCCACTCAATCTTGGGAACTCGGGATGGGAAAGCAAGAGTTGGAAGAGTGGAAAAGAATGAATACTACTTATATTCTATCCTTTGATGGGGCTTCCAAGGGGAATCTGGGGATGCCAGGTGGAGGAGGTGTCTTAGTAAACCCCACTGGACTTACTAGCATTAGATTTGCCTAGGGGCTTAGCTTTGAAACAAACAACACAACAGAACCTCTTGCCCTCTAGCAAGGGCTCACTCAAGCCTTAATCCTCAACATTCGAAACTTGCTCATTCTAGAAGACTCAAGGATTATAATCCAAGCCTTAATCTGATGCACCAGAGTCAGTAATGCCAAACTCCAACACACCTTAGACAAAATCCAGCTTCTACTGGAATAGTTTCAAACTTTCCAGGTGTACCATATCCTCCAGGGAAACAAAGCCCAACCAGATGAAGAGGAGAACATAGGAGCTCATTTTGGGAAAGGTCGTTTTCTTCTCAACAAGGCTCTGGCCAACTGGGAAATCCTATGATCGTCCAAGGTGGAATGGAAGAGTGAGTTGGCATAAGGGACAAAAGTGACAACACAAGTGCAAGGATGACTTCGCCTCAATCAGTAGGCACGAGCTTCAGCTGGGAAGGAATCCACCATCATTTGGTCGTTGAACGTAGGCATTCGTCCATACTATCCAGATCTAGCGATTTGCATGGGGCAGTGAAACAGAGGATGCACTCTTTAAATCAAATCATGAGGAAGGAAAGAAGCAGGTTACGTGCATTCGTCATTTTGAAAGGAAGTCGAGCCAGGGTACCATGCGCAGAGGCAGGGAGATCCAGAGAAGTAGGAACAGTCCAACAAAGGCAGACCCGATGGCGTCAAGCTCAGGAAATAAGCCTACGATGGAGGAAAGAATATCAAAATTGGAAGGAAGTGTGCAGAATCTACGCAACTAGTTGATAAGTCTGGATGATTTCCTTCAGAATCTAGACAGTGAGGCAGGAAGGCGCATGGAAATGCTAGAGAATGACATTATACATACTAAATATGGTATGAGTGAAGAACTGTGGAAGCTACGGAAGGAGCTGAAAGACCCAAAGAAAGAATTTGAAGAAAGGGTCAGTAGTTTAGAGCAGCAGATGGAGCAAATGAATAAGGAATGGAAGCTGGAAAGGGACCAGTCCAAGAAGGAAGGCCCAAAGTAGTCAGAAGGTCGATCCAAGACTAGCCACAGGATGCAAATACCTCTGTGTTTTGGCATTTTGTAGTAGCCACGCCAGGCATCTATGTTTGAAGTTAGAGTCCATAGTGTAGTTTTGTAGACTCCATAATCCTTTGTAACTGAGCCAGTGGCTTACCACTGTTATTCTAATATAATCTCCATTACTCGCTTTTGTCAAAAAAGAAAAAAAAGAAATAGTGGTAGAAGAATATACCATTTTTGTTTTTTTTGTTTTTTTTTGTTTATCCATGATTGTGTATATATAATGTTTTTGTGTAAAAAATGTTTGTGCCCAAAATCAATTACAGAGCAGGTAAAACTAAGCAGTTGGATAGCATGGTTTTCTGCAACAAGATAGAAAGATATTCTTTGAAACATAGAAATATGATTTTGCAATATGTTTGATGTATATTTCATAATTCAAGTGCAATACAAATTGTATCGTGATCAGACCAATATGTGTACAAACTAGGACAAACTAATAAGTTGGATAACTTGGTTTTCTGCAACAAGGTAAATATATGTGCTTTGAAACATAGAAATGTGATTTTTTCAATATGTTTGATGTGTCTCTCATAATTCAAGTGCAATACCAATTTTATCGTGATCGGACTAGTATGTGTTTAAGATAAGGACGTTGTACTGAGAAATGGGCACATTCGACCATACATGCTCAATAAGTGTGTTTTGTACATTCCTTGTGTTGTTCAAAAAAAAACGGAAACTGTGTTTTCACATGTACTTTTCCAATTCTTTTGTTCTAGCATTATTTTGTAACACGTCAATTTTCAAGTCTCTTACAATGACAATGGTTTCGTTCACATGCAAATGCCCCAATGCATTGGAAAGAACATTTAGTTGCATGGGGAGCGACATAGAGATTAAGTATTGCAATTTCCGATCCATTGAACAATACTTTTGCAAGCACCATATCAACATTGTTTTCTTCGAAATGCATATGGTCCAAAATTGTTACAACTTTTTTTACCAATATCATCACTCCATGTTTAATGTAACTCGATATGCAACTGTGATTTGGAAATTGTTTATTTTGCATGGATAATGCCATGTATGTTTCATGTAAGCACATAATATAGGATTGCATTGTGTCATAGTCATTGAGTATATCATCCATATGTTCATGTAAGTTGTGTGTGTTAAGTGAGAGAATTGATACAGATGAATTTGTTTGTATGGATTGGTAATCATACTCCAGATGCCACTTTGTGGTAGTCCTGAGGCATTGAATTTCAATATCAACTTTGTATTTGACTTTGAATTTGTATTTTGTAAGACTTAGCAAATACGAATCTATACTTCTGACATGGGATAGTGTTGTGTATACAAGTCTGTGCATTTGAATTCCAATAGGCTCCAATTCAACACTATCAAGTGTTAGTCCTTGCGATCTATGGACTGTACATGCACATGCAAGTTTAATTGGAAAAAAAAATTGAATCTTCAGTCGACCTGTCTTTGTTGATGTCAATATTGGTTTTTCTATTCGCAAGATAGGTGTCCAATTGCTTGCAATGTTTGAATTGTATACATAAGCCAACTTGTTTTCTTGTCGGTGGCCTATATGTGGTTCAAGGAAATTTACCCAAAGGACATCAAGTTTTTTTGTTTTGGTATAGCCTTTGAATATCCCATCTACAAAATTGACCAAGCCATTCTGTGAATCATAGTTGTAGGAATATATTTCAACCAACATGTCTACTTTCAAGACAAGTTACAAAGGTAAAGTGGTTGTATGTTCATGACGTGGCACATTTACATGATTGACTTCTTCGAGGTCAATTGAATTGATGATGATATCATCACCAGGCATGAGAGATAGCATGAACCTGTTATTCATTTCAACATCCCTATTCATGTAGAACAAGTAAGGGAAGGTTGGGTCTGTTGGTGCAGGTCACATGCACCTCGAATTGATATAGGTTAAGCCATTATGTGTTTGGTTGTTTGTCCGCATTCTATTCAGATTTGCAATAAATGTTTCATTTGTCTGATGAATTGTAGTATGCAATTCAAATCATTTAATATTATCTTTCCAGAAGTCATGGATCACTGTTTGCATGTTGACTGTAGGTTGTTCAAATATCAAAGAATCTTGGATGGGCTATGCCTGGTAAAGATCCCCACAGAATATCATGTCAATGTTTCCAAAGTATTTTGTGTGCACATGTTTTATGTTACTTAGTCGATTGTCAATCAAATACAAGAAGCGACTTCCAATCAAAGATGCCTTATCTATGAAGACAAGTTGCAGTTTGTCATAAATCTTAGACAAGGTATCTAACATTTCCTTGTTGAGTGGAAGAAACTGTGACTTGTTAAAAGGCATCAAAAATGCAGAGTGGACTGTTGTTCTACTTTCTTTATATGCATCTTTTCCTGTATATGCAACTATTAAGCCATTTGGTTTCATAGGATCAGAAGAATTGTTTGAATCATAGATTCATATAAGAATTTGGAATAGTGCTTTAGTTGTGAATTTCTTCCCTATTCCTGCTCCACCTGTAAGGAACAAGTGCACATGAGTGTGCATTTTCAAGTGTTTTTTAAGGACAATGTCCTTTAGAATTGTTTGTTGTTCTCGATTCAACAGACGTCTGATTCTGTGGTATTCATTATTTTCAATAAGGAAAGGATGTTTTTTTACTTGAAAACCAAGATTGATATGTTTTTCAATGCTTCACGATAGACGACGAGGAAAATCTTCTTGCAAGTCATAGGACTCACAGGGAGTTCTAGTTGGTTTTCAGTTTATGAATGTCTGATCAAGTTTGTCAGGGTCTTCTAGTTCATTAACTGCACTTTCTAGATCACCCCATGTTGGATTAACATTGTAAGTAAATCTAGATTCATTGGTTTGCACTATAGTCTCAGAGGCAACATACACAGCTTCCCATGTAGGGAAGTTATGTTTTAATGTTCTTTCGTTTTCATTGAATGGAACATATAACAATAGTTTTTCTCTACAATAGTTTTCATAGTCAGTTTGTTTTTTGTATTTGACCAATCATATCACAGACGGTTTTTTCTTTTTTGATATGGGTGCTCCATTTTTTTTGTAATGCGATACAAATTCTGCTAAGTAGATATGCTTAATAGGACATGGACGTTGGAGGTAATAATCAACAATATATCGACAGAGAATGTCCTCTGAATTAGGCTCTTGTTGTAGCAAACATGGTGGTTTAAGCACAAATGTGTGATTCTCAAGTGGAGATGTGTTTATGAAGACACATTTTCTTGAACTACTATTGAGGGGCAGCGAAAGTGAAATGTGGACTGCTTGTTGAGTATACATTTGTTGAAGATTAAGTAATTCATTACCAAGCGTGCGTATATGACTTATTTCATGTTCTTTTTGTATTCTTCTGAATGCACTTGTCATGGATTTGTCAACCTTTGTCATATATGAAGTACAATATGATGTTGTAGCATATGCATTGAGGACATATTGTGCATCTGTATTTGCATTCCACATAATTAGAATTTCCTTAGAGAAATTGTTGTTCCATATATGGGAAAGTTTTCGTTTAAGGAAAATTGTTGGTTGTTTAAGCGTACATTGTATGTCTTGGATGTACTCATCTTCTATTAGTTTTAGATGTGTCAAGAAATCATTGAAGCTCATTAAACCATCAAAGTCTCATTATTCTAGAAATGCAAACAAGGATATAGATTTATCAACGACATCATTGACCTCCAAACTAAGTGGGTCTATGATTCTTATTTTTCTCATTGGCAACATGGGGAAGTTGTATCTACAATGTGATTTTTTCCTTTTTTACAACTTTTTGTATGATAATGTTTGTGAACTTTGGCAAGTTCTAGATCCAAATGATATGTGTTGCATGTTATGTCTTTGTCTACAAACAATCTATTATTTGTTTTCAGCTCCATAGACCGGTGCACCGTCTATCCATAAGAGTGTGTGGTTATGTTCACTCCCCCTATTCTGGAATTCAATCAGAAAAAGTAGTCCGATGTTTTTCCAAAAACCATTTCATCATGGCATATCAATTGTATCAAAGCATTTATTCTATGTCTATAGTATCAATCACATGTCATTGGGTATTTTCTTATGAGATAGTCAATGCTATCATTTTCCATTGTATCTATTTGTTTTTTACGTTTCCTCTTCTTATGCAAGTCAGATACCACAGCCACCAATGGATCCCAGTGATGCTCTGCACTTGTAAATGTGATGAAGAATGTTGGCGGTCCCAATTGCCAGATCATTGCAAAAATAGTTTTCTTGTTTTGTGCAAATAGTCAGGAGAGATGTGAATGTTTTTGAAATCTATGTATCCAATATCAGATTTCAAGATTTTTTCTAGGTTTACTTTGTATTTGAAATATTTGGCCAACAAATTTCTTCCTTGAAGCTGGCCTTTTCTTATTCGCACCCACATGAAAGAGAGCACTTGCTCTATTATTATGCGCATTGTTTTGAAAAACAAATTTGTCATGTGACAAGAGAAGTCACTTCTTGAATGTAGCAGCTCCCATAGAACTATTTTATGATAACTGAATCATTATGTAATGTCATTGGGACATGGATCTCCATAGAACAGTGTTGGGAACTTCAATTCCTCTACAAATTTGTCCTTGAATATTCCAAGAGGACGTTGTCCCTCAGCAGGTTCAATTTCGACAATCTTGTCTTGCAATTCAAGAATGCATTGTGAATCAGTGAATCCATGTACCAACATCTCAGCAGATGTTTTAGTCTCTAATTCATCGCTTGTATCAAATTTACTTGCAGTTTCAAGAGTCTGTGAAAAATTTTCATCCCATTCTCCGAGAACACTGTTCCAATTCTCATTTATACAAATGTTTTGTGCTTTGTACAGGGTCGAAGTCATTGCTTGAATGTAGCAGTTCCCATAGAACTATTTTATGATAATTGAATCATTATGTAATGTCACTGGGAAATGGATCTCCATAGAACAGTTGTTGGGAACTTCAATTCCTCTACAAATTTGTCCTGAATATTCCAAGTGGACGCTTGTCCCCAACAGTTCAATTCTCGGGACAATCTTGTCTCTTGCAATTCAAGAATGTATCAGAATCGAATCCATAAAATTAACATCTCACAGGTGTTTTAGTCTCCCTAATTCATCATTAGAATAACAAATTTACTTGGTACTTCAAGAGTCCGTGGAAAATTTGTCATCCCCTTCTCTGAGAACATTGCTCCAATTCTCATTTATACAAATGTTTTGTGCTTCTAAAGCTGTGGTCGAGAACATAATTATTTTTAATGCTTATGACAACATGCAATAATGACTTTACTGCCCCATATACACATTCTTGTATTGCAAGCATCTTTTGAGAGCCACATCAATTGTCAGTGCATCGCTAATGAATTGTGGAAAGGATTTTTGCACAACATCTAGTTGCAAAGGCACATTAATAATTGATCATGTTAAGTCCATTTGGGGTCATTTATAGGCCCAGGGTCTGATTTGTGCAAATGCAATTCACAAAGACACAAGTCTATCTTCAAGCTCTATAAGCGCACTTACATCTAGTAGTGGTGTACTAAATCTTATTTGGTCAAGTGTTGCAAACTGTGACAATTTTCCATTTTCAAGTGATCGTTTGCATGGAAAACAAATTTCACCGCTAGAAAATGTTTTATCATTTTCTGTCAGGTGGAGGTATTCTTCTTCCAAATAGGGCATGAAAGACTTAGTGTTTTTTGCGAAATTCAATTGATCGCAAATTCCACATGAAATTGAAGGAGTGTCTTTGATTTGTTTCACATAGGTCTATCTTGCATCTTTCTTCCATAGAGAAGTATTTGTAGATAGTGTTTGCTTCTTTTCATTGGCAGTAGTGCATGTTGTTGGTCCCAACCCACGAAATCTGATTTTTTCCTCTCGGAAAATTCCATCACCATCGTGGGATATGTGACCATACCTATTTCTCTTGTGTTGTGCACGAACAATTTTCTTTAGTTTGTGATATGTTAGTTTTTGCCTACAAGGAAGCGTAGTAATGTATTTTTTTCTCGCACGTATGACCTTTTTTAAGTTGTGATAACTTATTCTATGTTTTTTGTTCAAGGGAAAGATGACCTCATGGAAAATGGGATGATTTTCATTCTGATTAAATGGAATAGGACACCTATGAAGATTCAATGTATTCAGATTGGAACCTGAACCAGTGGTATTTCCCATACCATCAATGTATTTTTTCCTGTCACGTATGACCTTTTTCAAGTTGTGATAACTTAGTCTATGTTTTTTTTTCAATCCCTCTATGGTTTGATCACAACTGGGACGAGTTTCACAGATTACCTTTTTCAAGTTGTTGTAAGTTAGTTTATGTTTTTTGTTTAAGCCCTGTATGGCCCCATCACAACTGGGATGGTTTTCATTCTCATTAAATAGCATGCTACAGGTATGCACATTCGATGCGGTTTGGGTGGCATGGACAGTGGACCCTGAACCAATGGCACTTCCCATCAAAGTTTGATAATGCATATGTGGAGTATTTGTTTTCAACGAGATGATGTCAATTGTTCGATCATAGTTTGAATCAGTAGACCAGGAATGGACACTGTCATCTAGCAGAGTTGACCAGACCTGGATATTTACTCTAGATATGATAGATATCCATTGCAAACAGAATCTACCACCCTCCACATTTTATTTTTCATATGGAAGTGCCATGTTTACAAGGTATTCTTGCCAAATTTCAATTGCCAACATATTTTCTAGGAGATATGGCGAAAGGTGTTGATTCAAATAGCTAAAAGCCTATTGGCTACCACCTATAATTGCATTGTAAAAGGATTGTGCATTGTAAAGCCGCAACGACTGCACATCCAACTTTGTTGTTACCAAATAGAAAATTGAATTGAACCGACTATCTCCACAACTAGATGAAACAATTGTTGCTATTTGCAAGCCATGGCACTATACACGATGCATAATTCATTTCCATTGTGATTCAAGGTCTTTGCAAATGAGGGACAAATAAATATGAGGTTCTCCAAGACTGTATATGGATAATTTTCTATACACTAGTGGTTCATAATGACCACTGATAGGATTGGCATCATGGAACAAGATGCAATATGGATCGTTGGATGTAGTTCTGTTAAATAGTTTATATCTTTTTTTTTCTTGTCAATGACCACATTCCAATTGATATATTGAGCCACTTAGATAGCCACCATATACAAAATGTATCTCCCCAAACTCCCCTTTCATCTGCAGGAAGAATTGCAGATGCAGACAACCACATCTTTGAAAAATACGTAGTGACATCATTTATTCCATGCAACTGCCAAAGAAGTTCAGATCCCAATCCGTATTCATATGACTCCAATGCCTTAGCATCGCCATTTTTTAAACAGTCCAATAAATAATCTATAAATCCATTGCGTAGGTCGGTCGAGGAATAACAAAAATTAAATAGAACCTGAAATGCATCGAAAAGGCAATCCCCTACAGTATACTAGAATGAATGTAATCTAAAAATACCATTGGTATGCAACACATGGTCGATGTTGTCATGGACAATGGAATCTGTATCTATTTCATAGGAATCAACATCTATTACTTGTTTCATCTCTTAAACTGTGATTTCCAAGATGTTTCTTACCTATATTCAGTCTATATGCAAACAGAGAAAGGAAAAGAAAATAAGAGCGAAAAAAAAAGAAGAGAGAAATAGAAAATTACAAGTGTGAAACTACATACAAATTTCGTTATCTATCCTTCAACCTTCTTCTTTTCAAATTAAATCCTCCCTAGCTACCACAGCATATGAAAAGAAAACAGAAGTACAGTGAATAGTGAACCAAACAAAACAGACAACGCAAATAAATAACACTATAAATTTGTTGAGCACAAATACCAAGTATTCAACATGTATCATTTTTTAACCTATTCCTCACGTGCATCCTACAATATTTTCAGAGGCAGAAGATTATTTTCAGGACACAAAGCACGGGACAAAGGCAACAGGTGGACCGAGTCTACCCTGGTAGATGCTTGCTCCCTGTGACAACTCCAAACTCATTTTCTAAAACCCTTTTCATTTCTATTTTGGAAACAGGTATGGAAAGATATCCAGAAATTGAAAGTTGCCATATGTGATTGGAAGGCAACAGACTGGAAAGAATGCAAAAAATGCATGGTTTTCCAAGAACAGAAAATAAGAGGAGAACATCTAGTTTTCTTTTTTTATATCTCATTGTAACTGTGACAGGTCTGGGTTCTCTTTCCAGCATCGACATTCAAAGTGGAGCAAGATGTATGGAAGCAAGTAGACTAAGGAAACACATGGTTTCCAAGAACAGATAATATGAGAAGAACATTATGAAAAAAAATGCTCCAAACGTATGGTTTATAGGAAAAGGAAAAATGAGCATTTTTTTTAATATGTCACCACGATTGCAATAAAGGCAGGTTCTGTATAGAACAATGACATTCAAGAATAAGGAAAATATTATTGGTGTAGCAGCGACAAAGAAAGATGTTCTGCAACAGGGTTGCGAGGCAGGGACACCTAGTATTGAAAATACTTCCTTGCAAGTTGCAAATAACAAGCAACAAACAAGGAATAGCAACGAAACCATGGCACGGAAACTTACCCGTCAATGAGGGATAACAAAAGCACAGCTCGAAAACCTGCAAACCGCAACAACATGTCCAACTACTTGCAAAGTTGAAGAATAAGAAACCATTGAACAATCACAAAGAGGTCCAACTGCAGTTGCAGGACCTCAACTTTGCAAATTTGAATCAAACAACAACAACCAACATCAAACCAACCAACGAAAAAGCATCAACAAATGAAGCAGTAATGTCGGTGAAAAGCAACATTACCCAAATTCACTGCAAACAAAACTGTATCAAAAAAATGGAAGTAAATTGTAGTGTAACACAGCTTTAGAATAAACATTCAAGGCTGCGATCCCTATTAGGTAAATAGTTGAGGCTTTCAGAACTGTCGAAGGGCGTCACTCTGTGCAAACATTTAAGAATATGTACACAACAATGAAAAAGAATCTTGAAACAGGCAACAATAAAAAAAAATTACATAAAATAAAAAAAGAGTAACAAAAAATAATAAAAATGTAAATAACAAATAAAATGTGAATAATAATAATAATAATAAAACAATAGTTCAAACACTAGAGACTATGCTAAAAAAAAATTAGTCAGAGGACAAAGTAAAATGAAAATAAAATGAAAATTGAGTATCCATGCTCAAAACTTTGGGTATCCAAACATTTCAATATGAATAGTACAAATTCAAAAACAACGTAGATGATAAAAAAACTTTGGATATGCCAACATATAAATCATCGGGAATAGCGAAGCTGTCAATAACACCTCAAATCTTTTATCCAACAAGATCATGGCGTATGTGGATTTTTTTTATTGTAAAAAAAAATAAAAAATAAAAACTGTTTTTTGTTCTGTAGTTCGAACAATAGAAATTATGCAAAAATGTGTAGTCAAACGAAAATATATATATATATAAAGTCAACGAATTGTCAATCACCAAAAACTTTGGATACCTAAACATTTCAGTATGAATACTACAAATTCAAAAACATCGTAGATGTTAAAAACTTTGGATATGACAACATATAATGCATTGGCAATAGCGAAGCTGGCAATAAGACCTCAAATTTATTATCCAATAACATCATGATATATATGGGTTTTTTTATTATATAAAAAAATAATATTTTTAATTCTGTAGTTCAAAGAATAGAAAGAATGCAAAAATTAGTAGTCAAACCACAAACTAATATAAAGTCAACAATTTATCGATCTCTATAGTCCCTATAAGCCTAGAGACTAATAAATGATTCAATGCATCTATACACAATGCAACACCAAAAATATTTGTTAAAAAAAGTTGCTAACTTTACTTTTTTCATGATAATTACATGTTTTTAAATACCTTCTTAATTTATTTATTTCCTTATGCACAAAAGCACTTCCATCCTCCCATTCACATTTCATGTCTACCTCTTCCATCCTACCATTCACATTTCATGTCTACCTCTTTGAATTGATTTGGATTGTCTTTTATTTGTCAAATAATCTAAATGTAACAATAGCAGTAAGAGTGAATTTGTTTTAAATGTAACAAAAATATATAATCTAAATGTAACAATAATATAGCACTGAATTTGTTTTAAATGTAACAATAATATATAGCAGTAAGAGTGAATTTATAGTATTGAATTTTGTAAGCTTAGAATACCTAAAATGCCTTAAATCAAATTATAAAAATTGTTAAAATTTAAAAGTTCAAAATTATCTTCTAAATTTTAATATTTGGGATCATAATGCATTTATCATCATAGAATATTTGATTGTCTAAATAAAAAGACGCATTTATCATTATAGAATATTTGATTATATAAATGAAAAGACAGAATCCCAATTATAATTTCGACTTATTTTGAACGAATGGTGAGAAATGAGAATGTCAATCCATGAAACTCGGATGATCATATATATTTAATAAAAAAGAATGATTATATATATTTAATAAAAATCATTATTATTTGTTAATGTAAAAAGTTATTTTCAAAATATTGAGTTTAAAACTATATTTTTTTAATGTATATTTTAAAAATATTGAAAAACAAATTCATACAAACAAGTTTTAGTCTTTATTGAAATTTAATTAAATAAAATAAATATAAATATATGTTAATATTTTGTTAGAAATGTATATAGATAACATAATTAAAATTGATAAAAATTAATACAAATATAATATAATTATAATAATTTCAATAATAAATAATTACACAATAAACTTAATATAATATAATTTTAATCTTAATCTTAATCTTCTAAACATTAATAAATTTGTTTTTCAGTAAAGGCAATTAAATAAATAAAAAGATTTTTCAAACTCTGTCATAGGTGAATGAATCTTCACTGATATTTACTATTATAATATAATTAATCCATATTCACTAAGAAAACCAATCCCTATTTATGAATAAAAATACTAATATTTCAAAAACAATTGAATAAAACTAATCCATATATCTTTATAATAATAATAATTTAATTTTATGATCACCAGTAAGCCATACATTAAATTTAAATTTATGTATATCTTACTTTCTCTACATTAAAATATGGATTCAACATATGAAACATATTTTTAGTCAAATGAAGGATTGAAATGCATTTTGTGACAAGTTATGAGGTAGGATAGTGATCTTCCAAGAAAAAACCTTTTTCCAACCTAAAATAAGATGGAAAAATAAAAAGTAATGCCAACATTTACTTAATTCAATGGGGAAACAAAGAACAATGAAATCAAATCCACCTTGAAAAACCCAAATTGATTTACCAAGTTGGTCAATAATATATCATTATTCCTATTAAAAACATATGTTAGAATAGGATTAAATCCTTTTTCTTTGAAGTAGGGTCAAACTATTAAAGTATTTAATAACAACACATATCCTCATTAGATGCATGGAGACAAGAGGAGCATATGGTTGTTTCCACCACTTTGAGAAATCTCACTCACAAGTTTCAGACTTTTAACCCAAGCTACTCAAAAGATATCAATGTTGTCAATTCAGTTATAGATTAAAAATGTGACTTCCTTAATGAGCGACTAATTAGGGGTTGTGTGCGAGTGCTAGGTGGTTATGTTTTCTACAATAAAAAAAATATTTGTCAAGTCAGTATGTTGAACCAACATCCGAGGGACTTCAAAAATCAAGGCAAGCTTATCCTATGATCCAGAAGATGGATGTAGGGTGGAATTAGTGGAATACTTATGCAGATGTGATTGGTATGAATTTCCATTACTTCAATAATTCAATTATCACACTATGTTTGTATATATATTTATAATGCATTGTGTATTTCTCATTTTATATTCTTGTCGGTGTGTCCTTGTTTTCCAAAGTCTTTCTTTGATTCAAAAATAGGTTTGGTTTCTTAATCCATCTGTGTTTTTCCTATGTTTATCAAGGGATAATGTAACATATGCGATAATGTAACATATGCTTGTATTTTATGTTGTTTAATGAGTATAGGATTTTAGGTGGGGGAATTATTGTTGTCTTCTTCTAATCATTATGTAACCTCAAACCAAAAAATCAATATGCAATGTAGACCCATGATTCTTCATATCATGTATAATCTCACAAACCAATCAACAAAAGCACTGTATACTAGTGAGATAAATACACAATATATATGTATATCAAGTTCAATAATAGTGAGATAAGTACACACTATAATCACATTCAGCATTGACCAACCTAGCTAGTGATGATAGTTAAAGGCCTCAATTCCAAGAAAATTTAGGATTTTTTTGGATGCTAAGGATAATGAGACTGAGTCGTTGGGACATTTGTTCTTAACTCCCAAAAAGCAAAGTCTAACAGACCTTGAACATGTAAAATGCCTCCCTCTTTGGGTTTATGTTTCATGGCCCATTAAAGCCTCATTCACAAAAAAAACAAGTATATATTTGTTTGCATAAAAAACACTAAGCATATCCTTGTTTGCATACCAGTGAAATAAATAAACAATATATCTCTATATATGTTTATATATCTATGATTTGATTAATAGCAACCCACTACTAATTGATGTGAATCCAATGCATAAGAAATTTCTATATATGTCTATATATCTATACAATGTTTAATATTCTACATACCATTCAATATCTATATGCTCAAATCACTCACCAAATATATATGGTGTGTTTAATATCACTGGTAACCAAATATATATTAACAGCCTACTAACAATATATATATATATCAATCAGCTTATGTGCAGAATTCTTGTTATACATGTATCGTACTCAAGTGAATGGATGAACTTTGCATATCTTCCAAATACTTTGGATATATAACAAGATTTTATTCTTGTTATACATGTATCGTACTCAAGTGAATGGATGAACTTTGCATAAGTATCTTCCAAATACTTTGGATATATAACAAGATTTTCCACACTTTTTGCGTCTTGCATCTGCACACTCTTTAACATCATATGCATGAGGAATGTGAACTTGATGTCTCTATTGTGTAGTTATAGGAATAATTTGTTGAGTTTATTCATATTATTTTATGGTTTTATGATTTTATGGAAACAAAATCAAGGAAAAAATATAATTAGAAAAAAATTAACATGTATTTATAATAATTTGTTGGTTTTATCCATATTATTTGATAATTTAATAATTTAATAAAAATAAAATGAATAATATAATTGAAAAAATATATATATATATACATTTAAGAAAGACACTTAAAATTAAAAAAAAAATGAAAAATATTTAAATAGAAATAGAAAAAAACAGAATATATTTGATCTAACATACTTCTTATTAAAATAACCATAACACACTACTTCTTATTGAAATAACCAAGAACAAAGTATACTTGATCTCACACAATACCTCTTATAAGAAAATTGGGAGAATCCTAGTTAATGAAAAAAGTGCATCTACATGGCATGGCAGCAATCTTGTAAGAAAATTGGGAGAATCCTAGTTAATGAAAAAAGATATATGGATAGCAAGAATCAAACACTACAGTTCCATCAATCATGTTGAACCAATGTCCACAAAGATGTTGAACCAATATCCACAAACGGTTATTTAGTTCCATCAATCATGTTAACCAATATCCATTTGAATTTTATAAAATATTAAAATACTAAAAAATATTTTAAAAATTAAAACATAAAAACAACTTAACTTGCCTCAACCATTCAGGTAACATTAACCATTAAGGAATTGGAATGTTTTTATGAAAAAGTGAAATAATATCAAAATCAAGAACATTCTAATCCCATGCTTATGCAAAATATTTATACATGTGACCGCATAAGCTACTCTATCCTTACTTTTTTTAAATGACAGATAGTGATGGAGGTCTGTTAAAAAATAACAGACATTCCATAAAATATCTGTTCAAAAATAAAGACAGGAGAGATGTTACTCATGACTAAAGATCTAGAATGAAACCGATAAGAAGCTGAGAAAATATCTTCTCTATCAACAACATTGAAGCATTGGATTGCTCCTTTTTCTCTAACCAAAAGTTTTCCTCAATGTCAGCTGTAACCGGAAATGCATAATGTTATCAAGGATGACAGAACTACGGGCCTCGGTTTCAAGCCTGTGAAGATATACAGGAAAGGGCACCCGTGTTGCGGTAAGAAGACGGAGTGGCCACTTACTACTGGCGCAATGTCGAAAGTCACGTAAGGGCAACATTCGGACAGCCAATTCGATTTCTATAACATCACTGTCGAGTTGAGTCTGGTCGTCATGATCAAAAACGCCAATCGTGAACTCAAATCCAATTGGAGGTTCAACAGGATCGCACCGAAATCGAAATTTTGCACCGCCAAATTGGAATTGTTGACTATACAGCGGCATTTGCTGAGCATTCCTTTTGTTCCAAAACACCGTGCACTCCCGGATTGGGTTTAAGTTTCTCCATGATTCATGGATAGCGTCCAAGAACTTCCTCGTGATTCATGGATCTCTCATTATTAGACCTACCCGAATGGGGACATTAAGTGAGGCCCAACAATATCAACAATATTGTTGGTTGGGGACTTGACACCGAGACTTAATTTTTTAAAAATTAATAAGTAGACAAATCTAACTTGTTTAATTTTTCAAAAGTTAATAAGCTAAAAAATTTAACTCTGTTTTTTCCTAAATCAGTTAAAAATTTTGTGCAAAGTTATATATATATATATATATATGGTAAAAGTATGAAACTTTACCCTTAAGAGTTTTGGCTTATCTTAAAATATCTTAAAATAACCTATGTCACTAAAATTTCAAAGTGAATTAAGATCTATTTCCCCATTATTCATGGATAGCTTTCAAGTACTTCCCCATGTTTCATGGATCTCTCATTATCTGGGGGGACATCAAGTGAGGCTCAACAATCTCAACAATATTGTTGGCTGGCTACTTGACCTAGAGACTTAATTTTTTTAAAGTTAATAAGTGGACAAATTTGACTTTAATTTTTTTTTTAATAGTTAATAAGTGGAAAAATCTATCTTGTTTAATTTTTCAAAAGTTAATAAGTGAAAAAAATTAACTCATAAGTAAAAATTATTTTCTTTTGCATTCATATAAACTCATAAGTAAAAATTATTTTATGTTGCATTAATATATTTCCTCAAGTGGCTACATTGGTTGGGGCCATGGATTGTAAGGGTTTTTACCACATAATACAACATGTGTGGAAATACCCTATTTGTTGAACATTTTGCCTAATTTCAAAAATAAAGTCATAAAAATATTGAGTTTGTCTATTTGTCAACTCATTCCTTTACCCTTTTCTATATGCAAAAATCTTATAAACAAAATCTTAAATTTTGGACGGAAACTAGTCAAAATCATTTTATTTGATAACATTGTACATGCTGAATTCATAAATTACATGATCCATCCATGATCCAAATTATTTTGAGAACAGCATGAAGGCAAAAATATAGCAAAGATATAAAAAGGAAACACACAGAGATATTGCAGGGAACACGGTAATACAGTGAAAATCAGATTATGTTAATGATTGTCTGGAATACAAAAGACTGTAGAATACAAAGCACACAAGCTAGCTATAATGGTGGTAGTTTATCTCTAAAGAGAGAGATGTGACGGCTATGCTCATTTGCAAGAAGTTAATTACAAAGAGGGTGAAAAGGCATTTTAACATAAAGCATCAATGAGAAAACCCTAAATATCCAAAACCTTAACCCTAGAAGATGAAATGCCAAAAGGTTTGTGGGCCCCGATGTGGTTAGTTGATACATCAACATCCAGAGGGTGCAAATTTTGCATACAATCTCTGTCTAGGTTGCTCAATACCCTATCGGAAAGGTTTAATAGAGGAGTACACATTCTGAATGGCCTAGTACATACCTTTGGCTATTTACTAGGCGCTGACATGTCATAAAAACGTCATTTAGGGCCTCAAAATAACCCTATGAGTTTGGGACTCGAAAAAACATAGAAAAACTACCAAGATGTGGAACCATTATAATTAGTGGAACATGTGGGTGTCCATCAATATCCACCTAAATTAGTCCTCCCCCCTTAGGAATAAATGTTCCCCATTGCATCAAGTTCCTCCATCAGATGGGGAAACTTCTGTTGAATTTGACTCCTAGTGAGCTACTTGTCATGGTGAAGGAACTTCCCTACTTTCACGACACGATAGAGTTGGATGTTCTGCTAGCGAGATCCCTTCATCTCGATGTCTATGATCCAATCAACTGTCTCATATTCAATTCATTCAATATTGATTTCTTTAGAGGCCAAGTGCTCTGTCACATCCGAAATGTCCACGAGAGGTGGAAAATATGGTCGAAACAATTCCACATTAAATATTCCATGCAATCCAAGAAAATAAGGAATACTTAATTCAAAAAAAATCTCACCCACATCCTTGGTGATGGTTTAAGACTCATATCAGAGTGGGAGGAGCTTCCAATGGGGTCCTGTGAGTCACTCTTTCTTCAAATTTAACCATACGTTATATCCCACCTGAAACTTGTGTGGTACCCAATGTTGATCATGGTGTTGCTTGTACTTAGCATTGTGATAGCGATATTTCTTGCTAAGGGGTTTAGATCTCAAAAGAACAGGTTAAAACCCACTTGTCCGAAGT
>SNQJ01S0003075.1:243948-261308 GCA_010110895.2 Picea sitchensis
CTGCAAGTGCGTCTTGTGCGCATATTGGACAGGAAAAACAAGCAGCTCCGGAATTGAGCTATAGGGCTTGTAAAGGTCCAGTGGACTCGGTATGGTCCTGAGGATGCGAAATGGGAGCATGAAGAAGTAATGTGGGTAGAGTACCTGCATCTTTTTGAAAATTTTGAAAGACTTGCAGAGACAGTGTAAGTTGCACTGAGGACAGTGAAAAAATAAGGGAGGGGGATTGTAGTGTCCCCAAGGCCGAGCCCCGTTACAGATCATGTTATATGCAAAGAATTGTAAATTTGTTCTATAGGCTGGTGAGCCAAGTTTTGTATAAGTTGTAGGATTATGTGTTTTGTTAGGCCAGGGAGCCTAAGTGTTGAAGGTCAGGAGCCTGTTGATGTAATTGTATGTATGCAGATCAATTAATATAAACACCGCCAGTGCAGACCGACCACGATGAATGAGTGATGGGGGACTGAGCATCCACATATTGGGCAAGGAATTAGGGGCTGGAAGGTGGGAAAGGAGCTGAGTGTTGAGCCTAGGGGCTAAGCCTAGGGGGCTTAGGCCTGGAATAATATTTTAATATTATTTCCTAAAAATCCATGTGCATATTATTTTATCCTAAGTCCTTTTTGAAGGACACATGAATTCCCAAGCGGTGGGAGGAAGGCGTATGAATGGAATGCATGCAGTTCCCAGGGTGACAAGTGTCGACCCTGATGCATGCAAATAAAACAGAAGCAGTAAGTCGTGAAGGGGGTTGGCATCCATTCGACCCGACTGTCCTGAGCGAGAGCCGTGTAAGTCAATCTACAAGAGACCTACGTGTAATCCCGATACAAAGAGGAAAGCATGTGTTTGTCCCTGGGAATACCATGTACACCCTGTCCATTGAACGTGGAGTCTGTGTTTGTCTATAAGAAAGCTCGTGTATTTGAGGAAACCCGTGTGCGTGTTCCCGGAACGAGAAGCCTGTGTTGAATTGAGTGGAAGTGTCTGTGTTATTCAGTGAAGCTGAGCTAGCCTATGCATGGAGCCTTGTTCCGAAAAATTCACCGTGAGATGATTCTGTAATTGATGAACCGGTTTGGGGAAGCCTTTGTCTGTGTTCCCCGTGGATTGTTGTGACTACGCAATACTATACTGCGTGAGGCTTGTTGGCATGTGAGTGAATCCTCCTGGTGAGAGAGTGTGCAAAGGGAGAAGAGAACTCCTGGAAGGAACCCTGTAGCTGCCATAGAGCCCGGAGACTTTCGGTCTGGTCTGTTCCTGTAACCCGAGGTAAGGGAGACTGGCAGCTGAAGGACTGTCTAGGTGACAGAGAAGGTGCACTCTCCTGGGGTGGAACAGGCATGTGGGGAATGAGGGTCTGTGGGCAGTGATCATGGGAGATTCCTGGGAGAGATTTCTTCCTAGTGGATTTGTATGTGCTATCTTCCCTGTAACCTCAGCCTTACCTAGGATTCCTTGCCTTGGGGTGCAGCTCGGTCCCGGCTCAGGGGTGACCTACTTCTGAGCTGATGAACAATGTGGTCTAAGGCTGGGAGGTTCGTGGAAGGCCTGCACTTGGCTGGTGATTCTACAGCTGTTAAAAGATAAGTATATTGAATTATGCTTTAAATCATGTTGAGCATGACTGGGTTGTTTATGTATCATGTTTTTCACTGTGTAATTGAATTACTGTTTAATGCTAATGCTTGTTTAATTATAGCAGTACCCATATATTTTACTCTAAGTTTTAAGTGTGTTTAATTGTGTTAAATGCATGTGGTCATAATTCCTGTATGAATTATGTAAATTCCATGTACAGAATGGTAACTGAGAGGTTTTGAAAACCTGGGTAGTGAATGGGTACACTACAAATTGGTATCAGAGACAAGGTTTCGACACTGAGCCTAGATGGGCCAGTTGAGTGGTCTTTGGACCGAAGGTGAGAGGATAAATTGTGTTTAGAAGACCAATTTCGGACCCTGGTTTGCTCCGAAGTGTCAAGGGGACACTTGAGGAGTTTTATTAAGCTCAGGAGGTATAGCGGTGTTGTGAAACCGCAGCCAGTGTGGTCTATGACCACAGGGAGATAGCTCTCTACACCAATGGTGTTAGAACCGTCGGATCTATTTGGGAAGGAAGGCGAACCCTTGTAACCGACAGATATGGAGAATGTGCACAAGGCTTACAGCCTTTGAATACTGCACAGGAGTTTAAACTCGGGGGGATCGTGAATCGTAAGATCACTGTGGGATTACCCATCAACCGTCCGAGTTGACAGAAGTTGCACAAGGTTTAAGTCCTCATGAGTAGAGGAGAAGCCCCGGAGAGGCATCGGGATTTTACCATCGGAGTTTTAGGAGTGTTGAATCGTTGCCTCAAGGAATCGCGATCCGCGATATTTCGACGGACACTTAGAACCGTCCATCAGCAAGGACATGTGTTAGAAGTTTCCGCAAAGTCGAAGATCGGGGAATAGGACGTCCCGTGCACATAACAACGGGAATCGCGATATCCTGATACGCGATTTCTCGACGAGTACAAGGACAGAGTGGGGACCACCAGGGTTAGAGTGGAGCACAGATGTCACACCAAATGAGGTTTCAAAACTTCGTAAGTTCCGAGAACAAGTGCAGTAAGTTTTCGATATCGCGAAACACAATTTCCTGATTGTCAAAGGAGTGTGGTCCATAGCCGAGGGGGTTAAGGTCAAAGTCATCGGGAAATCGGGAATTCCGTTGTCAAGAGTTTTGGAACATTTTGATTCGCGAAACCTCGAACCCCGATAGGGAAAGGGCCAGGGTCACGAGTCAGCGATCACATGGTCTAGAGCCATAGCAAGGGCTAACACGTAAAGGAATGCATCGGGAGTCGGAGGATCGGGAGTTTCGAGTACGTTAGCATCGCAACACCACAAACCCTGAAACTTCGACGAGATCTTTGAGTACGGTCACGGGGTAGAGGTCACATGGACCTGGGCTTAACCACGAAGGGTTAAAGAAAAAGGCGCGTCGACATATCGGGAATCAGAGGATTGGAGGTTGTGAATGCATGTGCATCGCGACATCACCAATCCCAAAACCCCGATAGGAGGATTGATCATGGTCATGGGCAGTGGTCGTATGGTGAATCTATAGCCGTAGGGCTAGCACGGACGGAGTTCATCAGAAATCGGGAAATCGGGGATTCAAACCATTAGAACATTGCCAATTTCAAAACCCCGATAGAGGTAACCCCGATAGAAGGAAGGGAGACCTCGAAGAGTTTCCTGTGGGAGGAAAAATTTCCCGATAGGGAAATAGGAGAATTTCAAGAAACCCGTAAAACACAGAGACAGACAGAGCTCAGACAACTTGTGAAGTTGAAATGTCTTTCGTTCTTGTTCTTATTAGTTATAAACGTTGTGGTCTGTTCCTGTAACCCAAGGTAAGGGAGACTGGAAGCCGAAGGACTGTCTAGGTGACAGAGAAGGTGCACTCTC
Source organism: Picea sitchensis (assembly GCA_010110895.2). NCBI lineage: Eukaryota > Viridiplantae > Streptophyta > Pinopsida > Pinales > Pinaceae > Picea > Picea sitchensis. The sequence continues at coordinate 247,409 of SNQJ01S0003075.1, forward strand.
CTGGGGTGGAACAGGCATGTGGGGAATGAGGGTCTATGGGCAGTGAGCGTGGGAGATTCCTGGGAGAGCTTTCTTCATGGTGGATGTGTATGTGCTATATTCCCTGTAACCTCAGCCTAACCTAGGATTCCTTGCCTTGGGGTGGAGCTCGGTCTCAGCTCGGGGGTGACCTACTGTTGATCTGATGAACAGTGTGGTCTAAGGCTGGGAGGTTTGTGGAAGGCCTGCACTTGGTTGGTGATTCTACGACTGTTAAAAGATAAGTATATTGAATTATGCTTTAAATCATGTTGAGCATGACTGGGTTGTTTATGTATCATGTTTTCCGTTGTGTAATTGAATTACTGTTTAATGCTAATACTTGTTTAATTATAGCAGTACCCATATATTTTAATCTGAGTTTTAAGTGTGTTTAATTGTGTTAAACGCATGTGGTCATAATTCCTGTACAAATTATGTAAATTCCATGTACAGAATGGTAACTGAGAGGTTTTGAAAACCTGGGTAGTGAATGGGTATACTACACCTGCATAATGGAGTACATCTCTTTGTCATAGGTGGGGTATCTACGAACAACATCAGATAGTGTTTGACTGTGATAGGCCATTGAATTCCCAAGCTTATTGAGGAATGCACTGATAGCATAATTTGAAGCATTTTTCTCAATCCCAAATGGTTGTTGCAAGTCTGGTAGAATAAGGACTAGCATTGAGCAGAGGCGTAATTTCAAATCCTCGAATGCTTTCTATTGGGATTCAACCCAAACAAACTTGGTCTTCACTCCACCCTTGGTCACCTCAATTAGGTCCCAAGCTATATGAGACAACCCCAACACAAATTTGTGGTAGAAATTGATGAGGCCTAAGAAGCTATGGAGCTTGGTCTTTTTCTTCAGGGCCAGGCAATTGTGAATGACTTGGATCTTGGTTGGATCCACATGCACACCATTCTCATCCATGATGCATCCCAAATATTAGATTATCTGCATGTCGAAGTAACACTTCTCCAAATTGGCATATAACTTGTGTTGTCGCACGGTACCCAAGACCTATTGAATATGCTTCAAATGTTCCTACCAGATTTTTCTAAAGATGAGGATGTCATCTAGATATACGACAACAAAGGATTTTTTGAATGGATGCAATATATCATACATCAACTGCATGATTGTTTTCGGAATGTTGGTCAAGATTAAATTAATAACCAGCCACTTGAAGAGACTTTATTTAGACTTGAAGGCTGTCTTTCATAGATCAATTTTCTCAATCGGCACCTAGTGGTAGTTTAAATTCAAATCAATCTTACTGAAAGACTTGGCTCCCTTGAGTTGATCAAGAAGATCATCAATCTAGGGGATTGGATATCAGTTCTTGACCATAATCATTTTCATGGATCTATAATAAATAAAATTTCACCATGTCCCATCCTTATTATGTACCAGAACAATTGGGATCCCACAAGGTGAGGAGCTTGGTCTGATGTGGCCCTTCCTAATTAGTTCTTGGATCTAGTGTTTGATTTCTTCATTATCCATAACAGAATGCCTATATACATGTCTATTAGGTAGAGGAGCATCGAATGTCAAATCAATTGAGGCATTTACCTTACAATGAAAAGGCACCCCAATAGGTGAGGAAAATATATCTTTGTGCTCTTCTACTATCTTTTTCACCTACTACTGTTGTGCATAGGTTTTTGTGGTTGCAATGACCTTTCAATCACCTTTGGACCAAACCATAAAGAGGAAAAATCTCTCAGTTTTAGAGACCATATTTATGCACTACTTCGCGGAGATCAAATAGACTGCAGTAGTTGGGACTACCTCTGGTACATTGAAGAGTCTATCTCCCAAAGTAATAATGATACTACGAGGCCTAGATTCATAAACAACATGATGCTTTCACATATATGATTTTCCTAAAAAAGAATCACAAACTTCAAGGGGGGGACATCACACAATAATTCATCTTTGAAGGGTTTGATGTTATAGTGCAGGTCACATTGTTGGATGACATGGATGTCTCATCCCTAGCTGAGCCAAAGGATGGTGTACGCTTGAGGATGTTGTGCCATTGTTAGGTTCAATCTCTGGATAACCTCTATTAATATTAATTTATTATGGTTACCATTATCAACAATAAAATGGATTGGGTTCCCTTTAACCCACATATGTGAGTGGAAGAGGTGCTCCCCTTATTCAAGCTCCTTCGGTTCCTTTGGATGGAATTTAATGGTAGAAATGGTGACACTAGGTTTTGCGTCAATGATTTTTTTTCCCTTTTCCAATTCTGAATCAGAGTCTGAGTCAGCATCTGACCTCGATGATTTTGTCTTAGCCAACAATGATTGTTTGGAGAAACATTTATCAGTATTGTGCCAAGGGATTTTGTGGAACTTGCACCACTTTCCAGTGTCCTTATTCAACTTCCCATTACCCTTCTTTGCTAGTGGCTTGGACTGGTTATCCTAGGAATGGGCATCCTTGCTCTTTCCTTTTCCCTAGGAGTTAGAGACACCTTTACATGGATTTTGTTGTGATGGGTTTGTAAAACTGAAATCCCTCTTATTCTTTTGCTTGAAATTATGCTCGATCTTGAAAAAATATCAGTAAGTGGATCCTAGTGAGGATGTTTCCATGAAATCCATATATGTTTGGATGTACCTATGAAGACAATTATGGTAATTCATAACCAATTGTCACTCGAATTCTTTAATACCAAGATTTGTGAGCAAGGTATGGAATATGTTGGTGTACTCTGACATTGTGTGGTCTCTCTCCTGACGCAAAGTTTTCCATCTCATGTATTGGTCAATATAGTTTCAAACAGGGTAGTATATCTCCTTGATGGCATCAACAAAAGCCACCCAAATAGGTCCTGGCCCAAAAATTGTAGAAACATGTTCTACATGTTTCTCACAATAAGTATCCCACCAAAATTTGACATGGGAAAGGACCTTAAGGAGCACGAAGGTGATTGTTTCACTGTTGGAAAAAGTTTGGAAAGATAAATAACCCTCTAGAAAACCTAACCAGTTTTCCAAAGCATCAATGTCTATCTCACCTTCAAATAAGGGAATATCAAAGTTAACTTGTACCTTAAAGGGCATCGCACCTTCAAAGTGACTATTGGTTGAAGGTTCCTTTGTTACTATTGGAAACCGTCGAAGGATATGGGAGAAATTATCCATCATCTCATTCCTCTGTTGCATGAGGGATTCCTCGAGCAACAATTTCATAGGATATCTTGCTCCATCATCTCTATTTTTGTCTTCCATGGGAGGTTGTTGTTGGATCATGTTGTCATTGATGCCAATGGTTTGATTATTTTGATGTCAAAGGATTGATGTCAAGTGATTGAGTGATTATTTGATGTCAAGTGATTGATTGGTGTCAATGGATTGATTGATTGATAAGCTTGATTGATTGATAAACAATGTATATGTATTATCCTTGATGAGAATGATAGATGTAAAGTGGAAACCAATCGATGAATATGGATCAAGATGCATAGATGAAGATGGATCAATGAGTTGTCATTGATACATGATGAAGATGGATTCTTTGATATATTATGCATAGTTTGATGACTCATTATTGTCTTTTCATGATTAATAAAAAGTACAGATGGATGAACTCCAAAGTGGTCCCCTTCTGGTGAAATCCCTCACGGGAAGATGCTTTGTGGTTGAGTTGTAGTTGAGAGAACCTATGCTTGTATGTGGAATAATGAGATGAATATCAATGAAGTTATTGGTGAAACTATCTTAGATGGATAGTGCTTGTCATTCCATTTCCAATGGTATGTCGAACGTCACATAAATCCTCATGGTTTGAGATTTATGGCCTTACGAAGATGAAGGACCCCCACATGAAGGCTTGAAGCCCCCAAGGTCAAAGACGTCAAAGTGACCTAAAAGAAGAAATCATTATTTAAATGATAAATTAAAGTGACAAAGTAAAGGTGGATTATTTAAATAATAAAGAGAAGTGACAAAATCAAGAAGGAATATTTAAATGATAAAGTATTGGAGAACTTTCTATTTATGGAAAGTGGTTAACCCTAAAATAAGGAAAATAAGTTAAGTAACCTAGAAATGGGTTATGTGACCTACAGGATGAAAGTATAAATAAGATAGCTACGGACTCTTGTAAAACATATTTTTTGTGGATCAATGGAGAGATTCTTGTGAGGGCTTATTTTGAGAACATTTTGGTGTGGATATCTTGAGCATGATTGAAAATATATTTTGAGAGAGAGGAGATCGAGAGGATCTCATGGACACATCAAAGTTTCAGAAAAAATGGAGATCTTGACAAAAAAAGTCTCAAAGCTTCAGAAACCCTAGCTTCTGAGGTGTATGTGGGTTGTAATGGGCCAGGGCGCATACATACATAGGCTATATGAGGACATGGCACGTACAATGGATAAAATCATGAAGATTTGAGTTTGAGTTGGTGACTGGTTGTTGAATACTGAAGCAGGTTCTAGATCTGCATTCTATGAGCTCAGATCTGTCACCGAGACACTGGTATGGTTAAATTATTGTCTTTATGATCCAGGTGGATATCGGTGGCCACCCACCTTTTCCGACTGGCTCAAAACTGTTTTCTGGCGATTTTGGCAATTTACTATTTTTAGCAGGTTTTAACTTCTGGGGCCATTTTGAGGGCCTAAATGAAGGTTTTTCGAGATCAAGGTTCTCAATGATAGTTGAAGCACGATTTAGCCCCAAAAATCAATCTCCTCGATGATACCTTTCCAACGAGCTATCATACACCTGAAATGGAGATCGTATGCAAAAGTTACGACCCTGGGAAGTTGATGTACTAACTTACCCAAACGGGGCCCACATGACTTTTGGCGCTTCATCTCCTAGGGTTAGGCTTTTGGATGTCTAGGACTTTTGGCATCCCTTTTTATTGTAAAAAGGCTTCTAGAGCCTCATTTTAATCATCTTCTTGTGAATGCGAGTAGCCGTCACATCTCTTCTCAGAGATAAGCTGCCACCATTCTAGCGAGCCTTTCACTTAGTATTTTTACAGTCTATGTACATTTCTTTGATTAATAGAAATCGTGTATTACTGTATATCTATGTTTATGGTTGCATATCTGATACATTTCTGTTATATTATTGAATATCTGCAATATCTCTATGCATTTCTTTATTATATCTCCACTCTCATTTCGTGCCAAAAATAATCCGAATCACTTGATGGATAGTATTGCTTGTCGTGTTGTGAATTCTTAGGGCATTCTTGGTATGGCTTGGTATGGCTGATGTGATGTGGTTCATGTTGGTTGATGGAGTGACAAGTACTCTTGTGATGCAGTGGTGACATGATTGTTATGGTATACTAGTTGTTTATACATAATTGAGATAGCATTCATATTGATTGATTATGGATCATGAGTAGACTATTGGAAAGATTGGATGTGTTGTGACTGGATGGTGGTCAGTTTGGATAGTGAGAGACATAAGAGAATGATAAATTGGTTGCATAGAATCTTAGTTTATCTTGAAGAGAAAACCCTAAGATCTCAGAAGTGATACGTAGGTTGTTGTATACATTGGTCGCGTACATACGTGGCTGCAGTGAGCCAGGGCGTGTACACAAGCGAGTTGCACTACTGACAGGTCGTGTATATGTTGCAGATTGATATATGTTGAGGATTATTTCCTCATCTCATTTGATGTTGAGTGTGTAATCTGAGTCTTGCATGATAGATCTGGTGATCTTGTAGAGTTGTACTCTATTCAGTTGTTGCTGAAAAACCCCAAGGATTGTAGTCCGTAATAAAAAAAAAATGTACATACATCTTGTTTTCTTTGTGTTCCTTGTGGTAATGACTTGATAATGATATATTGTTGATATATGTTCACATCTAACTGGTTATAAATGACAGAAATGGGTAATGAGTAAATGTTGAATGTTAACTAAGGAGTTTTGTGCAAGAGGGAAGTTTTGGGAAAAAGAGCCCCACACTCATTATCCCCCCCTCTAAGTGTGGTAGGTGTGTCCAACATTTTTTCGGGCTAGCAAGATTATTCTTCCCCAAGATCAACTAGTTCAAGACCCAACTCTCGGTACCGTGACCTCATTGGGGACATGCATAGAAAAACAACAAAGAGTAGATTGCTTTGATACCGCTGATCCAGATTTTTTGAGAATTACATGAAGGAATAAATATGACAAAGATATAACAAGTAAATACATAGAGATATTGCAAGGAAGACAGTGATACAATAAAATTGAGATTCTATTAATGACTGTCTGAAATACAAAACACTATAAAATGCAAAGCACACAAGATAGCTAGAATGGTGGTAGCTTATCTCTCAAGAGAGAGATGTGTTGGCTATGCTCATTCACAATAATTTGATTACAAAGAGGCCAAAAATTTGTTTTATCATAAAACATCAATGAGAAAACCCTAAACATCCAAAACCCTAACCCCAGAATATGAAACTCCAAAAGGTTTGTGGGCCCCAATGTGGTTGGATGATACATCAACTTCCTAGGGGAACAACTTTTTCATACAATATTTTGGGTTTCATGGTACCCCATCGGAAAGGTCTTTCCTTTCGCTATCTACTAGGTACTTCCATGTCAAAAAAACATCATTTAGGGCTTCAAAACAACCTTGGAAGTTTTGGACTTGAAAAATAGTAGAAAAGATGGAAATATGTGGAACCATTCTGAATTAGTAGAACAAGTGGGTGGCCACTAGTATCTACCTGGATCATTCCATTATCTCACTTACAATAAAATACCACAAGTTAAGATTGAATTGCAATAAATCTAGCATCATCTACAATAAATGCCAAAATAAGTACAATGTTTATACAATTTTCATTGTTGTTATTATCATGTGGTACATATAGTATGGGATCCAACCTATTAATTAGGTCAAACACATATGAAATGTTTAACAAGTGCTAAGTATGATGGTGGTTTGAATTTATTCTATTGAAATGGATATTTTGGGAAACTATTTATTTTCATCATGGATTTAGTGGGGTGGGGGTCAGGTAGTGTAGTGGGAAGAGGTCATCATTGCACTTGGAATTTGTTGTACAAATTGTACCCTTTCCTAGGTATATTGTACATTCCTTATAGGGTTTTCATTCTCACGTTTGCAATCCGTTATCGAATCTAACATGTCGTCGTTGAACCTATCTCCTTGGGAATCTGGGAGGACTTGTATTTGCAGCACGCGGTCTGAAAAATTACTGTCGTTGAAGGCAAAGGAGAAGTCTGGTGCACGACTTTGCCCCTTGTTGTAATTTCGAATATATTGGTCCATCCCTGCAATTGTCTAATAAAAGCAAAATATAAATGCAAAGTTCAACAAAATAACTAGGTCCATTTCACAGCACTAAACTTGCTACAACTGCAAATGTTAACCTAACCTCTCCCTGACACAACGAAATAGCCCCACAAATTGGATGTGACCAATTAAATCTAATAAAAGATTGCTAATATAAAGCGGGCATTCCAATCAGAACTCTCTGAGACTAATATTAAGCGGGCATTCCAATCAGAACTCTCAGAGACTAAAGAAAAGGTGACAAAATCATTTCAAGTAAAACCTGCACTATAGAATTGGTAAATATATAGGATGGATAAGACGCTCTCATTTCTATATATAATTAGGAACCTTTTACAATTATAACTTTAAAGTTTGACCCCTTGGGTATATTTTTTTACGCTATTGGTTAATATGTTTAGAAGATAATAAGTGGAATATTATAATTTTTTAAAAGTATTTTTTTTTTTATTAATTTGTTTGTGATTTGTGGGATTAGTTTATGGTCTAATAAATTTTAATGGAGGGGTTTCTAAGTCGTTATATAGTCTAATAAACTTTAATGGAGGGGGAGAATCTGGCTTAGGCCACACTAACCTAACTGGATTTTAGGTGTCTCCTCCCAACTAACCAAGTTTCAAACCTAGACAGCCATATGGGAGGTCCATAGAAACCAATTACATTAGTGGGATTTGACTTAATTTTTTTTAAGTTCCCCCATGATTCATGGATAGCGTTCAAGTACTTCCCCATGATTCATGGATCTCTCATTATCAAACCTATCGGGACAAGGACATCAAGTGAGGCCCAACAATCTCAACAATATTGTTGGTTGGGGACTTGACTCAGAGACTTAATTTTTTAAATGTTAATAATCGGACAAATCTAACTTGTTTAATTTTTCAAAAGTTAATAAGCTAAAAAACTTAATTCTATTTTTTTCTAAATCAGTTAAGAATTTTGTGCAAAGTTTTATATATATATATATATATATGGTAAAAGTATGAAACTTTACCCTTAAGATTTTGGCCTATCCTAAAATATCTTAAAATAACCTATGTCACTAAAATTTCAAAGTGGATTAAGGTCTATTTCCCCATTATTCATGGATAGCGTCCAAGTACTTCCCCATGATTCATGGATCTCTCATTATCTGGCCTACCGATGGGGACATCAAGTGAGGCCCAACAATCTCAACAATATTGTTGGCTGGCTACTTGACCCAGAGACTTAATTTTTTTAAAGTTAATAAGTGGACAAATTTGACTTTTAAAATTTTTTTAATAGTTAATAAGTGGAAAAATCTATCTTGTTTAATTTTTCAAAAGTTAATAAGTGAAAAAACTTAACTCATAAGTAAAAATTATTTTCTTTTGCATTCATATAAACTCATAAGTAAAAATTCTTTTATGTTGCATTAATATATTTCCTCAAGTGGCTACATTGGTTGGGGCCATGGATTGTAAGGGTTTTTACCACATAATACAACATGTGTGGAAATACCCTATTTGTTGAACATTTTGCCTAATTTCAAAAATAAAGTCATAAAAATATTGAGTTTGTCTATTTGTTAACTCATTCCTTTACCCTTTTCTATATGCAAAAATCTTATAAACAAAATCTTAAATTTTGGACAGAAACTAGTCAAAATCATTTTATTTGATAACATTGTACATGTTGAATTCATAAATTACATGATCCATCCATGATCCAAATTATTTTGAGAACAACATGAAGGCAAAAATATAGCAAAGATATAAAAAGGAAACACACAGAGATATTGCAAGGAACACGGTAATACAGTGAAAATCGGATTATGTTAATATTGTCTGGAATACAAAAGACTGTAGAATACAAAGCACACAAGCTAGCTATAATGGTGGTAGTTTATCTCTAAAGAGAGAGATGTGACGGCTATTCTCATTTGCAAAAAGTTGATTACAAAGAGGGTGAAAAGGCATTTTAACATAAAGCATCAATGAGAAAACCCTAAATATCCAAAACCTTAACCCTAGAAGATGAAATGCCATAAGGTTTGTGGGCCCCGATGTGGTTAGTTGATACATCAACATCCCGAGGGTGCAAATTTTGCATACAATATCTGTCTAGGTTGCTCAACACCCCGTCAGAAAGGTTTAATAGAGGAGTACACATTCTGAATGTCCCAGTACATACCTATGGCTATTTACTAGGCGCTGACATGTCATAAAAACGTCATTTACGGCCTCAAAATAACCCTATGAGTTTGGGACTCGAAAAAACGTAGAAAAACTACCAAGATGTATAATCATTCTAAATTAGTGGAACATGTGGGTGTCCATCAATATCCACCTAAACTAGTCCTCCCCCCTTAGGAATAAATGCTCCCCATTGCATCAAGTTCCTCCATCAGATGGGGAAACTTCTGTTGAATTTGACTCCTAGTGAGCTACTTGTCATGGTGAAGGAACTTCCCTACTTTGACGACACGATAGAGTTGGATGTTCTACTAGCGAGATCCCTTTGTCTCGATGTCTATGATCTAATCAACTGTCTCATATTCAATTCATTCAATATTGATTTCTTTAGAGGCCAAGTGCTTTGTCACGTCCGAAGTGTCCACGAGAGGTGGAAAATATGGTCGAAGCAATTCCACATTAAATATTGCATGCAATCCAAGAAAATAGGGAATACTTAATTCAAAACAATTCTCACCCACATCCTTGGTGATGGTGTAAGACTCATATCAGAGTGGGAGGAGCTTCCAATGGGGTCCTGTGAGGCACTCTTTCTTCAAATTTAACCATACGTTATATCCCACCTGAAACTTGTGTGGTACCCAATGTTGATCGTGGTGTTGCTTGTACTTAGCATTGGATTTATGCAAAATATCATGAAATTTTTGTTAGATGTGTCGGATCCTCTCAACAAATTTGGTTGATCGGTCATCCTCAATTTGAGCATGGGAGGACTATTCTTATGTAGTTGCAATGGGAAGATCTACATCAATGGGAGCCAATGGATGGAACCCCAAACACACCTGAAAAGAGATGTGGCCAATAGAGTTGTAGAGGGATATATTGTACCTATGTTGAACATAAGGAAGGCTTTCATCCCATGTGCATGGATGTTTGGAATTGTACAGCCTTGGGATATGGACAATCATCTTGTTGACTACCTTTGTTTTTCCATCAGTCTATGGGTGGAAGGTGGTCGATTTGGTTAGCTTGGTTTCCATCATCAACCATAGATTGGATGAAAATGTACTCAGAAACCTACTATATCAATCTGAAATAATGGTTTGTGTGAGCCCAAAATGAACCCAAACACATTCAAAGAAGAGCTTAGTGGTGGCCTTAGCTATGATGTTCATCTTGCAGGGTGTCAAAACTATCATCTTAGAGAATCGATCAATGACTAGGAAGAAACAATTGTTTCCATGCTTGGTTGAAGGTAGACCAAACATGTAATCCATGGAGATGGAGTCCCAAGGCATATCTAGAGTAGGAAGAGAGGTGTATAGCACATGTTTCTTGATGGTGGGCTTGTCAATGACATAGGTAGTGCAAGATCTAATGTACTTGCGAACATCTTATCAAATCTTCGAACAATAAAAATGTTTTTGTGGTACTATCGCAGTTGTTTTCACACCAAAGTGTCCTACTACCTTACTGTAATGAGCTTCCCAAATCAACTTTGCATGCTCTCTTGAAAGAATTCAGAGATGGATCAGATGGCATAGAATTCCATCCTAGACATGAAATTCTAGAATTAATTTTCCTTCTCTCAATGTTTGATAGGTAGTAGAAAAGTCAGAGTCAATATTTTATAATTGTGGCCACCCCGACATCTCATGCCCACAAGAGTTAACAACTGTGGTTAGCATCACAACCAGGGGTCAACTAAGGCAATCTGCAACATGTTTGGTGCTTCCCTTCTTATACTTGATGTTCAAGTGAAATTTTTGCAGGTACATGGACCACTTATGATGGTGGTCATTCTGTAACTTTCCTTGTGCCTGCATGAATTGCAGAGGCCTATGACTAGTGTGGATGACTGATTCCTTCCCTAGAATGTAATGCATCCACCTTCGACATGCCTACATAATGGAGTACATCTCTTTGTCATAGGTGGGGTCTCTATGAACGACATCCGATAGTGTTTGACTATGATAGGCCATTGAATTCCCATGCTTATGAAGGAATGCACCGATAGCATAATTTGAAGCATTTTTCTCAATCCCAAATGGTTGTTGCATGTCTGGTAGAATAAGGACTAGTATTGAGCAAAGGCATAATTTCAAATCCGCAAATGATTTATGTTGGGATGCAACCCCAACACAAATTTGTGGTAGAAATTGATGAGGCCTAAGAAGCTATGGAGCTCGGTCTTTGTCTTAAGGGCTAGCCAATTGCAAATGACTTGGATCTTGGTTGGATCTATAGGCACACCATTCTCATCCATGATGCATCCCAAATATTGGATTATCTACATGTCGAAGAAACACTTCTCCAAATTGTATATAACTTGTGTTGTCACAGGGTACCCAAGACCTATTGAATATGCTTCAAATGTTCCTACCAGATTTTTCTAAATATGAGGATGTCATCTAGATATACGACAACAAAGGAGTTTGTGAATTGCTGAAATACATCATACATCAACTGCATGAATGTTTTTGGGGTGTTGGTCAAGATGAAAGTAATGACCAGCCACTTGAAGAGACCTTCTTTAGACTTGAAGGTTGTCTTTCATAGATCAATTTTCTCAATCAACACCTAGTGGTAGTTTAACTTCAAATCAATCTTACTAAAAGACTTGGCTCCCTTGAGTTGATCAAGAAGATCATCAATATAGGGGATTGGATATCGGTTCTTGACCATAATTTTTTTCATGGCTCTATAATCAATACAAATTCACCATGTCCCATCCTTATTATGTACCAGAACAATTGGGATCCCACAAGGTGAGGAGCTTGGTCTGATGTGGCCCTTCCTAATTATTTCTTGGATCTAGTGTTTGATTTCTTCATTATCCATAATAGAATGCCTATATACAGGTCTATTAGGTAGAGGAGCATCGAGTGTCAAATCAATTGAGTGATTTACCTTACAATGAAAAGGCACCCCAGTAGGTGAGGAAAATATATATTTGTTCTCTTCTACTATCTTTTCCACCTACTACTGTTGTGCATAGGTTTTTGCGGTTGCAATGACCTTTCAATCACCTTTGGACCAAACCATAAAGAGAAAAAATCTCTCAGTTTTAGAGACCATATTTATGCACTACTTCACGGAGATCAAATAGACTGCAGTAGTTGGGACTACCTCTGGTACCATCAAGAGTTTATCTTCCAAAGTAATAATGATACTACGAGGCCTAGATTCATAAACAACATGATGCTTTCACATATATGATTGTCCTAAAAGATAATCACAAACTTCAAGGGGGAAGCATCACACAATAATTCATCTTTGAAGGGTTTGATGTTATAGTGCAGGTCACATTGTTTGATGACATGGATGTCTTGTCCCTTGCTGAGCCAAAGGATGGTGTATGCTTGAGGATGTTGTGTCATTGTTAGGTTCAATCTCTGGATAACCTCTATTAATATTAATTTCTTATGGTTATCATTATCAACAATAAAATGGATTGGGTTCCCTTTAACCCACATCTGTGAGTGGAAGACGTTCTCCCCTTCTTCAAGCTCCTTCGGTTCCTTTGGATGGACTTTAGTGGTAGAAATGGTGACACTAGGTTTTGCGTCAATGATTTGTTTTCCCTTTTCCAATTCTAAATCAGAGTCTGAGTCAGCATCTGACCTTGAGGATTTTGTCTTAGCCAACAATGATTGTTTGGAGCAACATTTATTAGTATTGTGCCAAGGGATTTTGTGGAACTTGCACCACTTTCCAATGTCCTTCTTCAACTTCCCATTACCCTTCTTTGCTAGTGGCTTGGACTGGTTATCCTGGGAATGGGCATCCTTGCTCTGTCCTTTTCCCTAGGAGTTAGGGCCACCTTTACATGGATTTTGTTGTGATGGGTTTGTAAAACTGAAATCCCTCTTATTCTTTTGCTTGAACTTCTACTCGATCTTGAAAAAATATCGGTAAGTGGATCCTAGTGAGGATATTTCCATGAAATCCATATATGTTTGGATGTACCTATGTAGACAATTAAGGTAATTCATAACCAATTGTCACTCGAATTATTTAATACCAAGATTTTTGGGCAAGGTATGGAATATGCTAGTGTACTCTGACATTGGTTGGTCTCTCTCCTGACGCAAAGTTGTCCATCTCGTGTATTGGTCATTATCGTTTCCAACAGGGTAGTATTTCTCCTTGAGGGCATCAAAAAAAGCTGCCCAAACAGGTCCTGGCCGAAAAATTGCAGAAACATGTTCTACATGTTGCTCACAATAAGTATCCCACAAAAATTTGACATGGGAAAGGACCTTAAGGAGCACGAAGGTGATTTTTTCACTGTTGGAAAAATTTTGGAAAGATAAATAACCCTCTAGAAAACCTAACCATTTTTCCAAAGCATCAATGTCTATGTTGCCTTCAAATAAGGGAATATCAAAGTTAACTTGTACCTTAAAGGGC
>SNQJ01S0003076.1:27503-67437 GCA_010110895.2 Picea sitchensis
TGAAAAATCATTTGTCAACAAAAACACTAGAGACAGATAATATCCCAGTCACCAGTTGATTCCTATAACTTATAGGGTGATAACACCCTCTACCTACTCCTGGCAGGCAATGCGAATCCATCTCGATGGAATACATGTCAGGCCTTCCTTCAACTAGATAGAGAAATGACTGTGTTTTTTGTGGTGGTTGATTGGTTTTCTAAGATGGCCATCCTCATAGCCTACAAGAAGAATATCACAATGGAGGCCACTAGTAAGCTCTTCTTCGAATGGGTGTGGGTAAAGTTTAGGATACCATATACCATCATATCATATCGGGATAGTAGGTTCCCTAACACATTCCGATCTATCCTCTGGTCACTGTTTGACACCAAGATGGCGAAATCCACCGCCTTCCACCCCCAAACTGATGGCCAGACAGAGGTCATCAACATAATGATTGTGCATATCTTGTTTGACACATGGGATGAGAGTCTCCCCTATGTTCAACACAACTATAACAGATCCCTTCATAGCTCGNTGGCGAAATCCACCGCCTTCCACCCCCAAACTGATGGCCAGACAGAGGTCATCAACATAATGATTGTGCATATCTTGTTTGACACATGGGATGAGAGTCTCCCCTATGTTCAACACAACTATAACAGATCCCTTCATAGCTCGACCGACCACAACCCCTTTTAGGTGGGGTTGGGATTTCAACCATTGGGTCCCATTGATGTCGCACTGCCCCTGACATCCACACATGCAGAATCATCCCATGCTCAATCTGAGGCTGAAAAAGCCACGAAGTTTATTGAATGAATTCAACACATCTGGAAACATGTCCATGATATTTTACAAAAGGCCAATGCTAAGTACAAATAATTCCATGATCAACATCGGGTGCTGCACAAGTTTCAGGTGAGAGACAAGGTTTGATTACATTTGCAGAAAGAGCACCTTACATGACCTCATCGAAATCTTTGTCCACTTTTTTATGGACCTTACACCATCACCAAGGTTATGGGTGACAATGCTTTTGAGCTCAATATTCTCCCCTTCATTGGCATGCACCCTGTGTTCAATCTGGACCTCTTTCGACCATACTTCCCACCATTAGTGGACACATAAGAGATCATAGAGCAGTTGACATTAACATATCTCAACGTTTACTACATGGATCATGGAACCATTGATCAGATCAGGGAAACTCAGATTAAGGTAACTTGACAATAGAGGATCCAACTTTATCGAGTTGTCAAAGCAAAGCAGCTCCTGCACCAAGCCAAGTGGCTCACCCAGGGCCAAGTTTAGAAAAAGTTTCCCCATATAATGGGGGAAATCAATGCAATGGAGACCATTTATTCCTAAGGGGGGAGGATTTATGCAAGCAGATATCGGTGGCCACCCACCTAGTAAGCTGGCTCAAAGAATAGTTTTAATTTTGGAAGTTTTTTCCTAGTTTTTTAGGTCTTAAACTTTCAGTGTCGTTTGAGGCCCTAAATAACGTTTTTTGGCCCTGCCACAGTCACACTAAAGGATTTAGCCACAATGTGACAAAAACATGTGTAGTACTCAGATAGTTCTTTCCAGTGAGCTATCAGGCGCCTAAAACAAAGACCGTATGCAAAAGTTATGACCCCAAGAAGTTTATGTACCAACTTACCCCATCGGGGCCCACATGTCTTTTGGCGCTTCATCTCTTAGGGTTAGGTTTTTGGATATTTAGGGTTTTCTCATTTATTATTTATGTTAAAAAGGCCTTTGGGAGCCTCATTTTAACCATCTTCTTGTGAATGGGCGTATCCATCACATCTCTTCTCAGAGATAAGCTGCCACCATTCTAGCAAGTTTGTTTCAGTATGCATTTTTACAGTTTAAACATATTCACTTTATTAATAGAAGTCAAGTTTTACTGTATCTATGTGTATTTATTTGATATACATATGTATTTCATTTCGTTCCATTTATATAATCTCATTTTACAAAATTTCTAAAAAAAAATGTAGAACGAGACTAGAAAGAGAGGAGTCCAAGCTAAAAATCCAAAATGATGATTCAAAGAGGAAGTGCAAATTCCATGTTCTCAAGTATCAAGCTTGTGAATTTGTTGAAGGATGGCTTAGAGGACATGTGGATGATGACATAGAGGACAAGGGGATGAGGGAAAATGGTGGTTTGAAAGACCCCTACATAGAAGTCATTGATGATGGATGGTGGTTGGATAGATGACAGTTGGAAAGGCGATGAGTTGCAAGTGGCTTGGACAAATGACAAAAGCTTGGAGGAAACACCCCCTTTAAAAAAGGCCTTTGATGTAATTCAAAATGATATTTGTATGAAATTTATAATGGATATTAATATAGAAGGATTCAAAGTTGAAATTTGGTTTCAATTTTACTTATGAATCTCAAATTTCATGAGGGATGTATGTTATTAGTGTCTTTAATTTTTCATAGCTTCCAACATTTTAAACAAATCAAATTTTAATAACACAACCCAACCAAAAACAAAACAAATGCATAAAGCAAACTATTAAAAATGGGTGATTTATGTTTTAAAAAGGGCTGCATGGTAGCACAATCCCCGCCGCTTGGAAAATATATGTTGTCGAGTGGGAAAAATATTTTGAACAATGAAACTTAGTATAACTATATGCATAGATAAAAAATAGTCTTTGTCAAAAGATAATTCATATAATAAAGACAAATAATATTATTCTCTATGCAAAGATGACAATTATTTGAATAAAGTAAAAACAATTAGCATAAAACTTTGTAAAAATAAGCAAAAAAACAATTGTTCAATGTGGAGTAAAACTTAGTAAATATTAATTATATAATATTGTAATGTGTAATGCATTGATGCTTATGTACAGAGACTTTTTCCCAGGCATATCCCCACACAACTATGGTTATGTTCAGAGATTTATGTTTTGACTATTTGTTCTTAATAAATAATAAATTATTTAATAAATTGCAATCATAGTTGTGCGAGGATATGCTTGTGCAAAAGTCTCCACACTTAAGCGCCATCTCATTGCACATTACAATAATTAAATAATATATTAATTATTTAATATTACAATGTGCAATGCGTTGTTGCTTATGTGCAAAGACTTTTGCACAAACATATCCCTGCACAGTTATGGTTATGTACCCGAATTTTGTGTTGACCATGGATTACAATATTAAATAATTAATATCTATTAATTATTTAATATTAAATAATTAATATTTATTTATTATTTAATACTGCAATGTGCAATGCGCTGCTGCTTATGTGCGGAGACTTTTGCACATGTATATCCCTACACAACGATGGTTCTTAATAAATAATATTAAATAATTAATTATCTAATAAATTGTAGGATATGGTTGTGCAAAAGTTTCTGCACATAAGCAACAACCCATTCGAACATTACAATATTAAATAATTAATAAGGCATATCCCCACACACATATATCTCAACTAATTAATAAATAATATTAAATAATTAATTATTTAATAAATTACAACGATAGATGTGCAGGGATGCTCCGCACATAAGCAACAACACATTGCACATTTATTAATTATTTAATATTGCAATGTGCAATGCACTGCTGCTTATGTGTGGAGACTTTTGCACGTGCATATCCTCGTACAATTATGGTTATGTGCAGAGACTTTTTCTTTGACTATTTGTTCTTAATAAATAACTAATAATTAATTATTTAATAAATTGCAACCATTGTTGTGTAGAGATATGCCTATGCAAAAGTCTCTACACTTAAGTAGCAGCGCATTGCACATTGCAATAATTAAATAATATTAAATAATTTATTAATTATTTAATATTGTAATGTGTAATGCATTGTTGTTTAGGTGCGAAGACTTTTGCAGCTTATGTGCGGAGACTTTTGCACATATATATCCCCACATAGTTATGGTTCCATACCCGAATTTTGTGTTGATTGCAAATTACAATATTAAATAATAAATAGGCATATCCGTGCACAATTATGGTTCTGTACCCATACATAGTATGTGCAGAGACTTTTGCTTTGACTATTTGTCCGCACCTTCGCACATGCATATCCCCGCACAACTATGGTCATGTTCCCGTACATCGTAACTCTGGGACACATACATGCACGTTCCGCACCCGTACATATAAAATGATATTTTGCCCATTTTTTTAAAATTTATTTATATACAATATAACATGATCTTTTGTCAATTCTTTTTAATTTGTAAAATAAATTGCTAGTAAACAAAATATGAGTTTGAAGTAAACAAAATTACCATTTATATTGTAATAAAATATTTTTCTCAATTTTGAACTCTGAGTGAATTTGGCTAAATTTCTAGTTATATTAAACTTTCTTGGAATTTGATATTGTAATTTTATTAGCCTCCAGTTTCATAAGATTAGCTTATAGGTGACTTAGACTTCGTATGGATAGTATCTAAGTACCAGATTGAATCCAATTATTTTTTATTAATGCTTCCCGAATGGCAATGATAAATTTGGAAAGTGTTTCATCGTTCACATGTGCTTCATTGAAAAACACACAAGACTCCCCATCATTTTCCTATTACCTTCGCTTCACATTCCATCTTTGCATTTTTTTGGCAACTACGAATATAATCTGATAAATAGGTATACTATTAAGATGAACCCGTTGTCTCATATTTACAAGAACGTTCCTACAACTATTTCAATGCACGATGAGATACCATAATCCTATTTATGGTCAGGGGAAGATTGTCCCATCGAACAAACATGAGACCGCAGAGAAAATGACACTATTGTGCGGGGATATGCATGTGAAAAAGTCTCTACACATAAGCTTGTGTGCAGAGGCTTTTGCACATGCATATCCCTACACAACTATGGTCTCATATCCGTACATCATAACTTTGGGACACGTACATGCACCCATTCCGCACCCGTACATGCACCATCTGCTACAACTACATAATTAACTTGCTTATTAAATTCTCCTACACGCACCCGTACATGCACGCGTTCCAACCATTCACTACAATTGTATAATTAAATTGCTTATTAAATGTTCACCGCTGACCCGACAATAAGATGTTGTATTTGAAGGACCAATCAGAAGCAGGAAACAAAATTGAATCGCTTGCAAAATAGTTAAACTATGGAAAAAAACGATAAATTTTTTGTCAACGCAAAAACTAATTCGTGGTTAACACAAAACCGATTGCTATAGTCCCACGCGCGACTAGGACTAATAATTACAAATAAAATTATCACTGTGAAATTATATAAAGCTACTACGAAGTTATGTAAATCTAATATATATCTACAATAAAATTATTAAAAGTTATTTTTTTGGAAGTAATTACTTTTTTTATCCATAAAACACTGAAGTACAATATAATTAACAAAAACTCTTTAATTCAATATTTTAGCACAAAATTAGTTCTTAGTAAAATATGGAGTAGATAATATAGTGTTTAATCAAACATTTATATTGTTTGAATTGATAATATTTAACTTTTTGTGTTATCAACAACACATTACTTATATTTTCATTAGCACCCTGTTTTATTTAGAAATTGTTGTATTTAAAGTAATGGTTTGAGAGGTCACTGGGATTCTCAGAAAACTTAGTCAACTAATTCCTAGAAAACTCGACCAACATTTATTCCAAGGTCATTGACACCCCTAGGTAGGTTACCACATCTACTAGATGGCTAGTGACTCGTGAGATTTTCGAGACCTTGGCAAGCCCCATTGTAGTCAACCAACCAGAAGTAATTTATAGACTTACTCTAGGTCGAAGGGTGGTTTCAGAACATTCTCCCTCTTGGAGCCCTCCAATACTTCAGGCAATATGTTACATGTCTTTCCATAGTTATTAAGAGTTATATTAAATATTCATTTTTAAGTACACAATATTAATAATTTTTTTGACATCCTTCATTACAAAAAAATTTCATCACTGCAAGCTCTACATCCTCCTGACTGAACCCTAGCCGACTTCTTCTATGGACTGCATGGCCTCTTATGGAAGGGGCCCCTCCCCTACCTCCCCCGATGAACATTGAAACTTTTCCCTCTCTAATTGTAACCCTTCCCAAGCAACCCAAACCCACGGCTTCAAGATTCGTGAAAAAGTTAGATGAGATTCCAACTATCCTTGTGCAAGCGAGTTCGAGATCACTAGTGTTGAGGTTCACGGAGAATGGATTGATAGGTCAATTCACATGGGGACGAGATCTGTGGAAATATGGATTGAAAACAACTGGAAGCCACACTAAAAGGTAAATATTCCTTCTCCCTCCGCGACAAAGGATTTTATGCATTTTTGTTTGAAGAAAAATCAGACAAGGACCTGATATTTAGAAGTGGGCCATATTTTATGGGTGCCCGAGGGTTATATCTCAATCGTTGGACCCCATATTTTAATCCGGAGAATGATATCCCATCAGTTGTCTTTGTTTGGGTCAAAGTTCCCTTCCTTTCCATTCATTGTCGGAATGACAAGATCCTCTGTGCTATCGACAATACCCTTAGGAAATACATTGACCAAGCAGAGACAAAAGATGGAAACCAGACCTGTGCTCAAATTTGTGTGGAGTTTGAATTGGAAAAGGGTCTTTCGAAGGATATCATTCTCACTTTAGATAGTAGGACATACCTCTAGAAGGCTCACTTTAGATAGTAGGACATACCTCTAGAAGGTGGATTAGGAACAACTTCCTTTGAAATGCAATATCTGTGATGAATATGGACACTTTTCCAAGCGGTTCCCAAAAGCTCCAATAGATCCACTAGTGGGAGAGACTAATGAGCATTGGTAGCAATCAAAATGGAAAAAATAAGCCATTAAACAAGCACCCCAGCCAAAAAAATCTCCAGCCCATGAGGGAGCTCCCTCCAACCCAAAAGCCGAGGAAGTTACAACCACATCCTCAACATGTAACTTTAGCGAGCACATTTTAACTAAAAACTACTATGAAGCCCTATTTGACATGGAGGAATAACATGTGGACATATCTAATCCAAGCCATCAATATCTAGTAGAGAAACAAGGAGAACAAAAAATACCCCAGGACTCCCCTCAACAATTTTTCTAGACAACTTAGGAAGATGGATAAATCACCGAGAGCTTGGAGGAAGACTTAGATCTAGATCCCTCCAAAATCCCTCCCGTTAAGAAACTAGGTAGGAAATCTAACAATCAAAGGAGAGAAGCAATGGACCAGAAAGAGATAGATCTTAGAAAACAGGGCACCTTGGATGGACACACAAAGAAAAAACCCAGACCTTTCAGAAATTAGGGTGGTTCTATTCCCTTAAAGGGGGGAACCCAAAATCCACGTCTAAATGATGAAAATCGTTTCCTAGAACTAAAGAGGTTTGGGAAGAGGAAATAAAAAGGAATTAGTCAGAAGTTTAGTAAGCCGAGAATCCCCTTAGATCCTTCTACTCGAGGAAATTAAAATTAAGGACGTCGAAGTACTTCAATACAACATAACCATTTGGAAAGCAATTTTAGGACTAACAATGAGCTCATAAGGGGCCATAGGTGGCGTATGCACCATATGGAACTCCCAAATGTTCATATTAGAATAATGGTCAAGCTCTCCCAACCGGCTGCAAGTGACCTTGACTCATGTCCCCTCAGGTAAAAAATTCTTTGTATTTAACATTTACATGCCTTCTCTATCTCATGATAAAATTCTATGCTGGATATTACTGCAAAATCTACAAAAGAGTTTCACCACAACCTCCCTCATTCTAGCGGGAGAATTTAACACCACTTTGCATGCATCTGAGAACTGGGGAGGGAATATAGTGAGGGATTCATCTAGATAATATATGGAAGAACTCATGTTAGGACTAGATCTTTTGGACATCAAGCCTGTCAGTGGTCGTTGTACTTGGTCTAATAAAAGACAAGGGTCTGGGAACATTGCTTCTAGGATGGATAGATTCCTCATAAGTGGGAGACTCCTAGAGGACTCCCTTCTAGCCTTGTCTTGAATCCTCCCCTGGGTTGGATCTGGCCACCGACCCATTTTCCCGGAGTTGTCCAACTTTGAATCCCTTGGTCAAATTCCCTTTCGTTTTAATCCCAGATGGGAAAAACAAGATCCCTCCTTCCCGGACCTTGTTTCTTTCACTTGGAGCACTTGGATTTAGAGGTGAGGGCCCTTTAGGACTGGGTTAATATTAAATAAGAAAAATAGAAGAAAGTAGCAAGGGATCTTTCTTTGAAAATGTAAGAGACCCAAATCTTTATGGAATCAACTCCCATGTCAACGACTGCTCTAGATGAAGAGAAACAAACTTTTATGGAATATTAAAGAGTGCTTAGGGAAGATGAGGAAAAATATAGGTTAAAATCTAGGAGTCTCTAGCTCCAGGAGAGGGATTGAAACAAAAAATTCTTCCACCGCCAAGCTAAGGCCAGACTTTGGAAGAACATAATTTCAAAGATCAAGGCTGAATATGGGACGTCCATCAAGGGGCAAAATCAAGGTAAAGTAGTAGCCAAGGAAAATTTCAAAAAACTATACCAGAAAGATGGGAAAGGGATTATATAAGCTTAAGAAAATATTCTTCAAAACATACCCTAGGTAATTAGTGAGAAGGATAATGAGGTGCTTCTTCAACAAGTAACAAAAGCATAGGTCTTTGGTGTTTTACAACAAATGAATCCGGGTAAGGCCCATGGACCAGATGGTTTCTCAACACACTTCCATCTCCTATGATGGAATATTATTAAAAAAGACTTGGTTCGTATGGAATGGGAGGGAGCACCAATTCCTCCTTCCTGGCCCTCATCCCCAAAGAATCCAATCCCTCCTCCTTTAAGATATTTCTCCCAATCTCCCTTTGCAACGTCTCTTACAAAATCATCTCAAAAATCATTGCTAATAGAATCAAGCCATGTCTACCCAAATTAATCTCCCCGAACCAAGGAGGCTTTGTGGAAAAATGCCAAATGATAGACAATATCATGTTAGTACAAGAAGCTATACACTCCAACAAAGAGCAGGGAGAAACGTGGATGATCATTAAATTGGATATGTCCAATGCACTTGATTGTGTCCGTCACAATTTCCTCTTTGCCATCTTGACTAGATTTGGATTTGGGGAGGATTTTCTAGCATGGATTTCCTCCTATATGGGAGACCTGTGGATCTCCCCATTGACCAATGTCCGCTCAATGAAAATTTTCAAGATCTCAAGAGGCCTTAGACAAGGGTGCCCCCTCTCTCCTATTCTCTACATTATCATGGCAGAAGCTCTAAGTCGACAATTGGAAAAGGCTAGAGTGGAGAAATCCATTCTAGGCATCAAAATCACAAGAGGGGCCCAAAGGATAAACCATTCTCAATTTGTTGATGATACTTTGCTTCTAGGAGGAGCCTCCCCCATCATTGCCAACATATTCAAGGAGATATTAGAGTAATTTATGCGAGCCTTAGGGGGAAAAACCAGCCAACTTAAAATCCAAGTCTATGTATCGAATATAAATTATAGAACAACATGAAGGATTGCAGAAGTCCTTGAGTTCCCATTAGTAGAAAGTCAGTAATATTTTAGATATTTGGGTATTCCCATCTCACTTCTCTCCCAAGATCGACATACTCTCTGATAGTAGAGAAAATTAAAGTCAATCTTATTCAATGGGGCTCCCATTGGATAACCCCAATTGGTAGAGTGATATTAATCAAATCAATCCTCTATGCTCTCCCTATTTTTTAGTTCTCCTCTCTCCTGGATACTACATACGTCAAAATATCCATAGCTTGAGAAATCAGAAAATTCCTCTGGATGGGAGGAAAGTATAACACTAAGAGGATGCATCTAGTTAACTGGAAGGTGGTTAGAGCTCCCAAAGCTCATGGAGGATTGAGAATCCTATACCCAACAATCTTTAACTTGGTTCTTGGGGTAAAGATACTCCAGAGACTGGTTTTGGGAAACCAAGAATGGTGGATGAAAGTCATCAAACATAAATACTTGGTTGGAGACAGATTAAGGTGCCTCAAATCCCCTCCAACCCGCACCTCAGAATCTATAATATGGAAACTCTTGAAAGAATCTTTGCCTCTTTTCCAGAGCAAAGCCACTTGGATTCCAGGGAATGAATGTAATATTAATATATGGGAGGAAAACATCATGGGGAACCGACCCCTCCAACAAAATCTCACACTTTCACCATTATGGGACTGGTGTAAGGATCATGGCATTTACACTTTGTTTCACATATCCAAGTGGCTCCCTTTTGGAGCTTGGGTGGGCTAGCAACTTTTGGACCTTCCCCCTCATCTTCAAGACCTTTTTCTTAAACTATGTCGAGGAATCATTGGTTGTGCTCCTTGCGATATGGTGTCTAAATATTCACATGGATCGGGAGAAGGTTAGTACTTGGTCAAAKCTAGATATGCCACCCTCTTGGCTCAGGTAATTCACCCCCCATATTATCTACGAGGAATAAGATTTGGAATACTGATGGCCTCCCAAAAATCAATATATTATGTTGGATGTTGGTTCATAACAAGATCTTAATGGGGGGGGAATCTATAGAAAAGAGGGTTCAATGGCCCATTCAGGTGTGCGCTTTGTCGTAATTTGGAGGAAACAAGTACAAACATATTTCTAGAGTGTCCATTCTCCAAGGAGGTGTGGTCACGCGTGCTCCAATCTCTCTCTATTTGTATCAGATGGCCACAAAAACACAACAATATTTCCTATAAATGGCAGGCTACCTACAAGGGAACTCTGAAGCACAAACACTCCTTTAAAGCATCATTTTTAGCATTACCTAAATTCGTTGCATGAAAATTATGGTTAACACGAAATCGTGTGATCTTTTCCTGATAATTATTCCCCCCGACTGTGGTGGATTCAAAGATCTTGGGATTGATGGTGGAGCATTTTAACATGAAACAATAAAAGTGGTATGATCAACAATGATTGAACAATGAAGAATAGAAGTGGTTGAATCAACTTTTTCCCAACCAAAGGAAATGTTTTAAGTTGTTGCAAATGAGCATACACTATGAAAACGTAACTCTCCATTTCTTGTGGGATTTATATAATCCTCACTGTGCCTCATAGTAAGGTTACACAATTGATCTAGGACACCCTCATCCAACACTTCTTGCATGGGCTCTAGAAATTATTTGTTGAGCATTAGGTCCAATTCTTGAACAACCTTGTGGCCTTGTTTCTGAAATGACATTCGTCATTACCTTTAAGTTCAAGATAACATCATTGTCAAAATACCAATCAATTCATAGCAGTGCAGGGTAGGGATCCACGCCATCAAATATCTTGATGACTTCAAAATATACATATGTATTGATTCCATCTAGATCAACTTCCATGTGTTCCAACCTACTAATTGGAAATATGTGCAACTGGTTGAGCAATTGAAACTAGATCGATGAGTAAACCAAGTAATGCCATCCCATGAACTTTTAGGATTTCTTGGGAAAAATATTCACATTTTATCCCAAATTGAACACAACCTCTTGCACCTCATATCCCTCAATTAAAATATTTAGTATAAATTCCTTGATGTTTTTATGTGTACATGGTGAAGGGGGAAATCAACTACTTCAATGGGTGATCCCAATGCCCATACAAGTACCTACTTAAGTTTGTCTCTAGTTTTATTTTTTTTCCAGAATATGTAGGAATGTATTCAACCACCCTTGAACCTTATATTATCTATTTGCACCAATAGGATTTAGCATTTGCTTGGTGGGTGAATTATGGATCATAATATTTCCATGTCTATAGATATGAAATCACACGTGTGAACAACTTACTGCATCACCTCTACCATGTCATGTAGAAAAAATTTCTAATGAGTTGGATCAAAAGTGAGTGGCTTCTATAGAGATCTATGGATAAGACCATGATCTGTTGTTCCCACATGTGCCCCTATTTTCTCTCTACTCTAAATGATGATATTTATGTTGATATGTTATAAACTCAACACATCACCATCAAGGAATTGTGGATATGAATGGACCCTGTTTTCATTGCATTGCCTCCTATCGCATGCCTCTCACTTTTCAGTGAGCTTTGGGAAATCCTCATTGTTATGCCAGATCTTCTAGTAGTGGCTACAGTGGGGTTGATGTAGCTACATACATTTACAAAAAATATTCCCCATCCCATTATAATTTTAACATTGTTTCAAAGGATGCTTCACTTTCTTCCTCGATGCTCGATTATATTGATTTTTATTTTCCCCTTTATTTACACCTCCCACCAATTTCATTGCGAATAAATTCTTCTCAAATCTCTTGGTAAGTGCATATAATGTGTTGGCGAAAAATTGGAGACCAGGGTTCTCATAGGTTACCAACATAGATACCGTTATAGTCTAGCAGTGATGACATATTCAACCTTCCGCAAGGGAAGGAGATCTCACCTGAAGCACAATTGAGACTTGTGTGAGGTGAAGTGAATCAAACAGGATGCATCATTGGGTCAGGTGCAACAAAATGAAGAGTCCTACTTTAACATATAAAGAATTATGTTACCAATTGTATAAATCAACATAAACATTAAATCAACTAGGTTTTGTAGCATATAGACAAGTCCATACATCAGAGATAATGGCTAAATACCAAATACATAGTACAAAAGTAATTGCATAATGAAGAAACTATAGATTCATACACATCATAACCAAAATTTAAGGGCCCAAACGATTTCTTGTATTATCTGTATCTCATAATTCATGATCCTGTGAGTATGTCCTTCTTATCATAGATTATACATCACACTCCATGGTTCAATACCCACTACAGACTCTATCACTAGTGTGCAAGCACAATTATTCCCACAAAATCCATTACAATAGCTTATCACACTAGACTTAATAACAACAATGGTGATATCTTGATAACACAGAGAGAGAAACAACAAAACTAGCAAGAATAATTTAACAATGCACAATATGACCAACAACCAACCAACCCTTTCCCATTACATATTCCCATATTTCTGGTTTTCCCTTGGGTGCTTCTTGACTTTTTGTTTCAACTATTGTCTTTTCTTGATTTTGCAGAATGTTTCTTTTCCTGCTTTCTCTTTGCATGCGCTCGAAGCTTTTGGCTCTTTCCACTTTCTCTTCCAGTTGGAACATGATCTGTTTTCACTGCTGGAACTCTTGCAGTTAACTTTTCTTCTTATCCTAGCTGCCCTTTGCCACTTCTAATCTTCCTTTGTGTTATTTCTCTTTCCCGCAAAACTTTGTCCTTTCTGCAAAATCAGGTTCTCTTGAAAAATGCATCCCCCAATAGGCCCCGATCACAACTTTTGACTCATCCTGAGTTAACCTATTGAATTTTTCCCCTAACCCTCAACAAATAGAGGGCCCAACTATGACATAATGGCGAGATCCTCCTCACAAAAAAGGTCATAATGTTTGACGTGGTCTTGCCATTTCCATGCTAAAATCGAGGCTCCCACAATAAATTCGTGTGTGTCCATTACATCAGGCTCCTCTGGTTTTGTAACCAACATAGTACTCCATTCAATATCAACAATGGAGTCAAGTTGGTGCATCTAGATGTATTCGGCTTGGAATGTAAGTCTGAAGTTCTGAAGCTCTTTCTTTGTGGATCTATTAGATTCATCCATTGAATCCAATCGTTCATCCTTGACTTGGATTTCTGTGAACTTGGATGCTTTCTCAATGGGGTCAGTAATAACTCTAGATTCTGCATGCATTTTGCTAAGTTGAGCATGCAATTCCTCAATTGGTTGGCTGCGTCAGTCTAGCAAACTGACCCAATCATTAAACATGTTGAAGAGCCGATGAAACTCATCAACAAGGGAATGAAGCGAGGCCTTAATGCGATCTCCCTCTGCCACTGCTTATATAATTTTTGGCATCATCACTTAAGGTTGTTCTGGTTCCTTGAGATTGATCGTAGCCAACTCTTTCTCAAGATTGTTGGTCCTTGCTGCTAGGTGTGACCAAGTATCAACAACAAGGTCTATGCATTATGGAGGTGCAACAGGAGTGATGTCCTCAGGGAGATCCAAAACAACCTTTCGTAAGGTAGACCATACATGCACGAACTTATTAGACACATTCACAACTCTAGATTCAGCCTGCATACACAAATCGTGCACGGATTACACAACAAAAGCGATGACATATGCAACATAATATAGTTGCTACATTTGTTGTTTGAGCTCATCATTGGCACGCTCGACTGTAATGATCCTTTGTTATAGATAATATGTGGAAGCCCAAATAATATTCAATATTTATGGCATAACCCAAGTTGCAAGCTCATCGTTGGTAAGAGAGGGATCCAAAAGTAGTCTGAACGCAAGTAGGAGGTCACTAGAAATAGAATGCTTGGACATTTTGGGGGTGCCAGCGCTATCTAGACTAGATGAGGTGGCTATGAAACTACACACAATTCGGTCTTGGATCTCCTACGGAAGTGTGGCAACAACCTCTATTTGGTCCATGCACATCTCCAAGATATCTTGGCACTGGCATGGGTCTTGTAACATAGGCACAATTTGTTCCTTGACCGATCTCGTGCTTTGAGTTGAATGGGTATTGTCCTGAGTATCTAGCTGGTCCCATGGAGGGTCTTGGTCCATCAGAATGTGTGTCTCTGGCCCTATTTTTGGCTCTGAATGGATAGTAATTTCTGGTTGCATTTTCAAGGGGACTTGGTTCTGTGGAACCTGGGGAGTAGAGGATGGTAGTGGATCGATGGTTTTGATAGTTGTAGTAGAGGGGTCGGTATACTCTAGAAAGGTGGTGTCGAAATTGGTGTGAGTGGGGGATGATGGAGTTGTGAATGGGACATTGAGAGGTAAGGTATGTTGTTGGATGGGTAGTTCCTCAAGGATGGGGGTATATTTTTTCTTCACTGAAGGGTCATCAATAATGGTTATCATAGGGACCGATGAGGGAATGGGTGTAGTGGTGCAATGGGAGTAGTAGCAGTGCGGGTTAGAGGTGGAAGGGAAGACAACAAAGTGGTGACAGTGAAAATGGGGTCAATGGAAGACTTGGAGGGAGAGTCGATGTGCAACTTCTTTCAAGTAAAAATAGAAGTAAGTACTTCATGAAATTTCTTATTTGATATAGTGGCATCATCCGAAATAGAGGAGAATGGAATCTAAACTAAACCCCTTGATAATGCTTCCTCTTCACCTTCATTTTCTCCTTCCTATGAACTGGAAGGTGTCCTATCTCTATTTGCGGAGTTGATCCCTACACCATAGGTATGTACAGGTTCTGACCATTGCGCGATGGAAGACACTATGTAGGAGACACCTGAATTCTTCTTTTCGACAATGACACCCAATCATGAGGTGAATTCCTTGTCAAACACTTCCTCATATAGATAAAATGGTAAAGGGTTCATATGGAAGAGAGATGGAGAAACTCTAAGAGGTCGCAAAAACATATGGTCACGACTCGTTCTGAACTAGATGTTGTGAGTGTGCCGATTTAGCAGACACCATGGGATTCGTAGCCTTTGTGTTGCGGTGATGATTTCATTAAACCACTATGAAAAGGATATAGTGTGAATTGTCTCGTTGGTGGTTGTAGTGTGAATATTCTAGGGGCCAAATAGTTTAGCGATGCGGCCATCAGACATGCGCTAAATGTTGTGACCCTATGGTGGCTTCCACTTCCACATAGTGAATTCTACTAATAAGTAACTATATATGAATTACCTGTCCTTCTCATGCGCATACATGCACACCTATAACATCTTTGTGAGAAAATATTTACACCAATTCAATGGTGCACCATTTTTGCTTAATTTTTCTACTACTATGGCTTCAAGGGTGCACTCACATTTCATGTAATTATTCATTAGTTTMCCAACAATCATATAGCTGKCCATGTGTACCTATTCGTCGTTGATCGATGTGCCCCATGACCTCCTCGTCGAGTCTCATATCTTGTTGTTGAGGGGTCAAAATTCCCTTTAACTCAATATAAGGAATTACGCTCAGAGACGAGACCCAATTAGACTCTTCCCTATTTGGGATAATGTGATTCTCTGGATGGATGATATGAAAAGTTTCGAAGGGATTTACTATGTTATCGAATGGGTCTTTATATAGATTGTTTTCTGTTTCTTTATAAGTTCATTTATTAAGTGTTCGATGACTGTATTCTTAACAAGGTTGGGTTTAGGCTAACCTCTTATCGACAACATGTAGATGACACCACTCTTCAACCAATATCAAACAATAATATTTCCTTATTGATTAAGTAACAAACATCATCTAAGAAACGAAAGACATATGAAAAAATGACAAATAACCAGAAATAGTTCTAGTTAATGTATAATAGAATTTCATAACACCATCATATTCAGGCCAATGTATATTCGATGACTGCAACGTTTCAAGATAACGTAAACACAATTATTTTCTTAATAAATCGCTTGTAGTAGAAAACAACAAAGCAGAACAATCCACAAATTATGTTACTCCAGAAGCTTTGGCAAAAAAACTATCTTTGGATCTACATGAGCTTACGAATTAGGCTTCAAAATATTTATTTTTCTTATTCTTTCCCTTATTAAAAAAACCATCGATCCTTCAAAATGAGGTCGACCTATTTATTTATATGAAAAACACATGCAAAAAATAGCAACAAAGTTCGTTTAAATAAAGAAAATATAAATATAAAGTGGTTCATGTTCACATGAAAACTATCAGTGAGCTCCATTTATCTCATAGGATTTTCCTCATCATACATAGACCACTAGGAGAATAGATCTTCACAGGTATGCATGTACATAAATCGATGCTAATCTATTGACACATTGAGCTTATCTTTCATTTCCATGACCCAGTTTCTGAATTGATCCGTCTTGAAGCTTAGCTGTTGTAGGACCCATGCTGCACCTATTGTTTTGTCGGTGTGTCTCTTCACTTGTCCCCTTTCAAGTGCTCGATTCTCCCGAATCTTTGCTCCAAATTCTACATGGATCTCTCCCAACAGTTGGACTATAACATGGAAATCGATGAAGACATAAGGAGCACCAAATTCTGGGAATTGAAGGTCTATCATCCTATGGTTTATGTTGTTCCAATTTATGATACAAGCCTCCCATATCTCTTGCATTTTCTGTTGTGTTTCAATTACCAATTGTACCCAATATTCCGTTGCTACCTTGATCTTGACTAAGTTCTCGTCTGCAAGCATTCTAATGACATGTTCTTCTTTCTCTCGACCCTTTTGGATCTCTTTGATATACTCAATTTGTGCCAGTAGTTGATGATCCTTATTCGACCATCTCATCATTTCTTTATATGCTACAAGGCTGAGTAAAGTATCCTCTTGGTAACTTTCGATCCTGGTCATAAAAACCTCCCTATCTGATTTAAACTCAGTATAAATCTCTTCAAATTCAATTTTCATGAACCTAACTGCCTCAATAGTTTCCTGATAATATTCCACCTGATGTATTAGATGCACCAACTCTTCTCTCATAGAATCAACTTCTCATTCATACTCTCTTTCCCTGTCTATGGTGGAACTAGATATATCCATACTTGCCCCTAATAACTCACTTACCCTGGATTATCCTGTGTCCAACATGGTTTCTTCTGTGGTGATCATTACCACACTGCCCAAAGTGATTCTCCTCTTCTTTCCAATTCTTTTCAGAACCAATTATCTTTTCCTGTCATAACCAATGGCTTGGACATCGAATACTTCATCTACCAGATTTGGCATTGGCTGCTCCCCCCATGAGAGAGCATTTCCTAAACTGCCTGGTGTGTTAAAGTGCTCAAGTACCATTTCTTTACCTTTGCTGACTTCATGTGTCTCATGACTAGTTCTTTAAACTTGTTCTTGATCCGTTTGAGACTTGTTACTGGCTCCTACTGACCCCACCTCTGTCCTAATAGATGAATCTCTGTTTTTCTCTGTACTTGGGGCGTTTCCCATGATCTCTACCTCTATGTCTTCGGTTGGGATTGACGACCTTGAAAGTGTAGAATGTGCTGAATGACCCATATTGATTTCCTCAAGTGCTTTGTTACCTTTTATCCCTACATACTCTTCACCTTTATTGGTGTTACCTCTCGATGAATCTTCAACATCTAGTTTTCCTTGATCCTTTCCTTTCACTGGTGCATCACTTCTCCCGATGGTAACTTTATTACCATTCTCATTTTGATCTCTTAGCTCAATGTGGCCTTTGATGTTACTTCCCTCTTTATCCAGTGGTTGCGGTGTTCGGTTTGGGGTGATATGATCCCCTTCCATTGCATTCAACTCTGTTTCCTCGCATAAATATTTTGGTCCTCAGGGAATCATATCTAACATCTCTGTTAATTCTTCATATACAATAGGAACTGATGTGTCTACCTCCTTGTTGTCAATATATATTGTGATAAATTCAGTAATGACAGGGGTTACTTGTCCTAGGACATCCAAAAAAACCATTGGATTAGTTCCTGGTCCTCCTAACTGTGCTTGCCTTGAAGTTTGCTACAGAGTGTATTCCTCCATTGAGTTGTTCTTGGGGGTTTCCTTCTCTTCGTCTCCTTTGAGGGTGACTGGAGTTATTAATACAAATGTAACTTTTGGCACTATGACAATTTCCCTTTTCACTTGCATCATCCTTTCAACTTCCTCTAAAATCCTTAATGCCTTTGATCTGTCCACTGTCTATTCTATACCTTCTTGTTGAGATTGTGCCACTGCAACTGCCCCCACTGTCTGTTCTATACCTTCTTGTTGAGCTTGTGCCACTGCAACTGCCCCCACCGTCTTCCCTAGAAAGTGTAATTGTTCATTCCTAGATAGGGCCATGAAAGTCTAATTGTGCTCCGATGGCTCAAAATTTCTGATATATGTGCTTCTTTCCTCTAAGTACCAGCGCCCAATCTTGGATATTACTTTCCTAGCTACTTCAGAGAGTCTTTGGCAATCTTGTTTAAAAATTAAAGAATATACTCGAGCTATGAAGTCATCACAAATTAAAGCAACTGATATTTTTTACTTGTTCTCCCATAGGATGTTGAAGTAAACATGTACATGCACTTCTGAAATATGCCAACTTAGGCTCAGACTAGGGAAAACATTCCTAGCGCATATCGCATCCAAGAGATAAGATGCCATGTAGAATGCAAGGGTTTCTTCGGGTTTTGGGTTTTGCTCTTCCTCTAACTTGGTTCTTAGCTGTTTTGAGATAATATCTCCCCAGTTAAAAGTGCTTACAGATGAAGCCACAATATGAGCCAAAGGAATCTAGGCTTTAGAGAACCTGGAGCAATCCTTTTCTCTATATAAACGACAGATCAAGACCATAAGGAAAATGTAGGGTTCTTGGAGGTTCGCTGTGTTGTACCACCCTAAGGCCCGATTAAAATTTTTATTATCCTCCCTCCACCAGGATGCTCATAGAACTCCACAAGAAAATCCTTGTTCAATCTATCTTCATAATCCTTGAGTTTATAATACGCTCTTACCTCTGTTGGCAAGAAAACACCTATACATTCTCCATCTTTGTTATTTAACAAGAATTTCTCTGCATCAACATGATGAATGATCCACTCTAATAGCTCAACACATGGAAATATGGGTGTCTTGGCTGCTACCATATACAACAAAGACAACCTGATGTTCTGGAAGACTTGGTTATCTAATTCCCTCACCTTTGGGTCACTATGAGGTGTAAACTCTGAGAAATATTCATACTGGATTTTTTTTTATAATTCAATCCAGGAAGGAAACATTACCTTGGATGCTATGTTATTATTTGTGTCTTTGAATAGCGGTGGTGGGTTTGCATGATTCTTTTGTCACATTTTGATCACTGGCCTTGCTTTGTGGGAAAATTCTAACTTCTTAGCAGCCGAGCTGGATGCCTCTCTAATTTGCCCACTTCCTCCTTTTGGGGTATTTGGTGACCCACGAGTCACTAGTCGTCTGTGTGACATATTTCTTGCAAACATGCAATAGTTTAACTTAGTCTTTTCTAAACCATAGAAATTTGGAGACAATTAGGGTAAAAACCTTATGCACGATGATTTTCCTAAGTTGAATACCTATGAGTCCGGAGCCTTGCGATAAACACAACACAACTAAGTTTGTAAGCGACATTGGATCAATCGTGAGTTTTTATGAAAACAAATAGTTTTGTGCAAGTTATGAGATAATTCAAACACGTTCGAATAAATAAAAGTCGGTATTTACACCTGAAATCATGTCGTTTTAGTATAGGGAAGCTACTGTAGATTTTCATTAATTCCATCTATCATTTGCACATGCCTTCATAGTAAAAACTATGCACAAATCGACGGCTCGACGAGGCATTGGAATGGTTTATCAGGGATTTCAAACAATCGTCAATTGGCACACATTTAAGATCAGGAATGAAACATTTGAACTATTTGAGGCTTTTGGGACTAGTTCATGGCTAAATTTGCCAATGCGATAGAGATGACGGTATGAAGCTTTTGCACGTGTGGTTGGATCAGGATTTCATCATGGTATCTATTGATAAGTGGGACACATAGGGATGTGTGTGAAACAAATATTTGAATATGGATGGTCCTGATGAATTTGGAGATCTTCGAAAAAACCCATTGGACGAATCAAATTGATTATTGGTGAATATTGATCGGGCCTTGGTGGTTTGGAGGGCGTATAATAGAGGATGTGTTTTGGTTTAGTTCTTAATCATTTGATGATGGTATCCATATAATTTTGGCACTAACTGCATTGTTAGCGCATTCTTCTGTGTTTAACACTGGGTGTCGATTCCGGATGTTAATCAACGTCAACAAATACCTCTTGAACTTAATAATGAGTGTTTTATCAACTGATCTCATCGATGCTCGATGTTGATCGGTGTGGACACTTTCATGAGCAAGCAGTTCCCTCACACAGGTGGTATCCTAAACGACTGATGCTCGATGTTAATCAACATCAATGTTCTCGAGACTATTCCAAACTGTTGACACATAGATTAAATTGTCTCACACCCGACATTGATCGACATCGATGTTTCAGAGCAACGATCATCAGGTATCGAGGAACTTTTCCTTTAGCAATGATTTTTTTAATACTTTATGGATTTATAGATGCAAGTCAAACCGTATGAATAATGAAGAATCTCGACAAAACAATAAAGATGAAACTTATGTAAAAAATCATTTGAAACAATGCAAATGAAAAAAGAAAAGTGGTACCCAAAAATTGGAAAATTTTAAGGGTGTGTTGAGTGCTCAACAAATGTCAATTCGCTGGTAGAAGCCATAATATCTGTTTCTCTCTATAATTATGCTTATAGACTTCTTGGGAAATGGTTAGTATCTTGAGGAAATAACACATGGATGACTCACAATTATGTATACATATGGCCTAAGGAAATTCTTGCTGAATGCTCATGGGGATTCACCCGAATACATTCCTCTTTCCATTTAACCAATGACTCCTACCTTTCCATTGAGAGTTGAGTTAGAACTCAAAATTTTTAAGAACACATGATGTTATTATTTTTTCTAAAATTCAAGAACCTTACAATGGTGTTGCTCTATTGCCGACGAGCATCCATAGCCCCGACGGAGTCACCCCAATATCATGGACCTTGCCCTGCTTCCAGTGAGAATCCATAGCCCCAATGGAGATATATGCATACCCTCCTCATCATACATTCTGAATTGTTATTTTATGTTCATATTTGTTGCATATGTGTTGGAAATGAACCAAGGAGGAGGATATCTATTTTCTTGTGAAGGATCAGAACCATATACCTTTTGTTCCTTGTCTTTTCTAAATAGTACGAGGACTAACTTTTGTCTGTTCAGGGTATCAACCACACTCTCCTTTGTTCCATTTCCCTCGGTATTCCTAGACCACAAGGTAGTCGACTTGTTTTTTCCTTAAGCAATCTGCATACATAAACGTGAATTACCCATGCGTTGAAGGCCTTGACCAATAAACCTTCTCCCTATTGTTTTGAATTTTTTTAAAACTGAGAGATAATAATATATCTTCAACATATTGCACCACCACTTTGAAAAATAACACACATGAAATTGTGTTATCATCAGAGTAATAAAAAAAAAAATAAAAAAAAAAATCAGATCACACAAAATAAAACAAACCAAAAGGAAAAAAAATTGAAAGCAACAAACTCGTCACTCAAAAAAAATTAAAAGAAATAAAGGTAAACTATAATATAGGAATCTCTCTTGGAGACAACTTATGAAAATAAACACTTTAGGGCCTGACCGTTGATGGGAATAGCTTCAAGCTCACCCCTAAGGTTTTGCAGATGGTAAGTGCCTACCCCAATTTTATTAGCGACTTGAAAAGGTCCAAGCCACATATTTTGGAATTTCGAATGTTTCTCCTTTGGCTCGTTGATCTTATCCCACTTAAGAACCAATTCCCCTAATTCAAAGTTTTCATCGCCAACATTGCGTTTATCAAACCATTTTTTAACTATTTTTTGATTGGCTACAAACTTCCTTCTTGGTTTCTCTCATTCTTCCTCAACCATAAGTAGGGTATCAATTCTCTGTTGCATACTGGATGAGGGTTGTCCACTGGAGGACTGGGAAAGATGCAAGAATGGGAGATATAGGTTGGTTGGAAAGATGGGTTCTTTTCTGTACACTAGAAAGTAAGGGGAATTACCTAGGGCTTCCTTGGGGGTTACCCTATCAGCCCATAGAGTGTTATGTAAAACATTGTTCCAGTTCTGGTGATTCTCTACGACTGTCTTCTTAAGAATACTTATTAATTTTTTATTAGTAGACTCGACAAAACCATTTCCTTGCAGACAATAGTTGGCAAAATACTTCAATATAATCCCTGTATCTAATGAAAATTCAGTCAAGATAATAGAATAAAAATATGCATCATTATCAAATACCAAGACTAAAGGCACCCCAAATGTTGTCATGATGTGTCGTTCAAGAAATTGTATTACTACCTTCTCATTAACATGGGTAAGGGGAATGGATTCTATCCATCATGTGAAATAATCAGTAGTAGTTGGTATATACTTATGTTGTTTGGATGAGTTTTGGTTTATCTCTCCTATTATATCTATTCCCCATTGTTCAAATGGCCTAGAAATTGAAACTAGTTGTAGTGGAATGGCTTCTTTTGTTTCTTTCCTGATGATCATTTGAAAAAAATTGCACCTCCTAACATATGCGTGAGCATCTCTAAACAAAGTTGGCCAATAATATTATTCCCTTAAAACCTTATGGGCCATAGTCTCCCCTGCAAAATGCCCCCTTGCAAGACTATCATGGAGTTCCTTCAACACCCTTTCAACGTCTTCCTTTTCGAGACATCTTAGCAAAATTCCATCATAATTTAAATGAAAAAGTACTAAGTTAATAAGATGGTGTTAGGAGGATTTTAGTCTGAGTTCCCTTCTCTCTCTCAGTTTCAGGTATTCAGGGTAGGTACCGAGTTGGAGAAAATAATATAGGTCAGTATACCAAGAGTCTTGTGTCGGTGGGATGTACAATACTTCACCACACCATAAAGTCAAATCATTGTCCCAACCTGAATCCCTATTTTCTATCAGATCTTGGGATTTTACGACTAGTTTGCACAATCCATGACCCCTGGAAATTCTTGTCGGTTTAATTTCTAGATCAAATTCTTGGATGTCAACCATCTAGTTTCCTCTTCTTTCCCCCATTTCTTGCTGCGTGAGTAGTGAACTAACGACTGGATGAGGCACTATGACCTTGGTATGATTCTTGAGGATGTAAGGTATAAAGTGATTTATTGATTTATAAACAACATAAGATTGTTTGTCAATGGTTGGGTAATTAATTTCTGGTACTTGTAAGTTGGTGCTCATGAATGAGATAAGTGCCTCGTTGTTTTCATCATCCTTTTGAGTAAGGACCGCATCTAATGATTGATTTGAAGCAAAAGTGTAGAGATAAAAGTCTTTGTTGAAATCAGGGTTGCGTAGTACAAGGGCTTGTGATATGGCAGTATTAATGTTTTTGAAAGGTTTCTTTCCCTCATCATTCCATTTAAATTCAACATCCTTGCATATCATTCCCTGTAGGGGTTTGACTGTTTCTGCAAAATCCGAGGTGAAATTTCTTACAAAGTTAATCCTTCCAAAGAAAGATTGCATAGCCCTTTTTTTATGAGGGAGTGGTAGTTGCAAAATTTCTTTTATATCTTCATGATCGATATGGATACCATCCCTAGAAATGATGTGACCTAAGAGTTTTCCTTCCTCCACTCCAAATATAGGTTTTTTCGGGTTCAAGGATATCCCATACTTTTGGCACTTTTCAAAAATTTGGGTGAGATGGGCAATATGATCATCCCTATCCTTGGAGTAAACAATAACTTCATCTAGGTATACCACTACACATTTGTTAATTAATCCCCGAAATGCCACATCCACGGCTCTTTGGAAATTATATCCCGCATTGATTAGCCCAAATGGCATGTGTTTTTAGGCAAATGTTCTCCATTTAGTTCGAAAGGTTGTTTTCAATCTTTCCTCCTTTGATACTAACACCTGGTTGTATCCCGAGCAACCATCCAGAAGCAAGAATATCCGTGCTCCTCATATAGTCTGTAGAAGTTGTTCCATGGAAGGGACAAGATAGTTATATTTTGTTGAGGCCCTATTCATATTTATGAAATCTACACATAAGTGGATTTCCCTGGAATTTTTATTGACATGAACTAGATTGGACACCCATGCATAGTGCCTTACTTGGAATATTATCTTTGTGTGCAACAATTTCTTTTGTTCCTTCTATATCAAGATTTCCAACGATGGGTGAAATTTCCACAGCTTTGTTGGAAAGGCTTGACCTCAGGTCTTAATAGGA
This sequence comes from Picea sitchensis, assembly GCA_010110895.2. Taxonomy (NCBI): domain Eukaryota; kingdom Viridiplantae; phylum Streptophyta; class Pinopsida; order Pinales; family Pinaceae; genus Picea; species Picea sitchensis. The sequence goes on from SNQJ01S0003076.1 coordinate 52,339, forward strand.
TAGTGTGTTGAATGATCCTAGTGTCGTACATTTTCAAATCCTGATATGACCATGAAAACACATCCTAGTACTCTTTTAACAACCTTAAATAGGCTTTATTTTCCTCAGGTGATAACAACTTTTTGACATTGATGTTTCATAGGTTGTCAGTAGTTCCTAGATTTATGACTTCATAGAATGGACATGAACTGTTGGTTTTGGTATTCTTTGGTTTCTTAAATTTCTCTCATAAGTCAAACACATTCTCAATACTAACTACTCCCCAAGGCATAGTGTGGAGTTTAGGTTGGGTCAGTTCACTACCTTTTGTCAGGTTAGGTCTTTGATTATCTTGTTCTGCAATCATTTCTTGAAAAACTTCATCACCAATGGCCAAATCCCTAAAATTTTCTTCATTGGTAAAAAAGGATATGATCTATTAATCTCCCTCAAATACCCTCCAGTTAGCAATGTTATCTCGGATTGAAGGATTTCATAACAATTCTATGGAAAACCTCAAGGATTCATAATCCTCTAAGGGAGACAACCTAGAAGCTGTTGTGGCCAAAGAATCGACCAACGCATTTTTGGATCGGGGTATGGTTGTGATGTTGAATGCTAGGAAATTTTCTATTAGTCTGTGAACTTCCTGCTGATAATTCCTCAAATGATGGGAATTGCAATGGATAGTTTTCTTGATCTACCTAACAATGATTTCTAAATCCCTGAAGCTAGTTCCTTGATGTTTAAATAAATATCTTTCTTAAGTCCTTGGACCAAAGCCTCGTATTCATAAGTGTTGTTTGTGCACTCAAATTCCAATCTACAGGATATAAAACTATGTTTTCCTATTGGATTAATGAAAATGCACCCCGCACCAGCCCCTTCTTGAGATTTTGATCCATCAAAGTACATAGTCCATATTTCAGACACAAAGTTTGGAACTCCCTTGTCCCAGTCCACCTTTGGAGCTATCATTTTAGTGTTGTCAGATTGAGCATGGGTATTCTGTTTAGACTTATTACCTTGCTCAATTATTTCAGGATTGTCATGAAGTGATAATTTTGACCTCTAGGAAAGTAATACTTCAGACAAACATGGCGAGAAATTACTGAAATCATAATCACATGAGTAATTTCCTAAGACTGGAAATTTAGTAGAGGAAGGTTCATTAGGGGCTTCCAATTTTGTGACAATATTCTTCAAATATTTTTCTCGGTTGATCTTGATCATCTTAGGGTTCCCCTTCAATGGTAACCATAAGTGGGACCAATCTGTACTAAAATACCCATGTAATTTTTCAGATCATTCCTTTCTTAACAACATTCCATATGCCTACAAAATGTCTACAATTATGATATATATGTCCTGATGAAACTTTGGGTATGACCTTGAAAGGTATATTTTTATTAAAGAAAGGTTTGTAAGGCCCATGGTTTGATGTTCCTTCCCCTACATTCCTCTTCATGTCTACAATCACGTTGGAAAACTTCTTAACCATTCTTAGTAATATTTCCATATCGACATTGTCCTTTTTTGCGTTATGTTTTGTTTGTTTACCAGGTGGCTATGTTATCAAAAGCCCTCGCCTAGGTGGTTGTTTTGTTTCTTTATTTAATAAATAAATATGAATATATTTGAAACCTTTTGATTTGAAATTAAATAATTTTGGCTTCCTCAAAGTTTTGGGCAAGAGTAGTTTTAGCGGCCCTCTTAATGAACATGGAGATAGAGGTCGGTAATGCGTTAATGTACACCTCAATTTGTAGTTCTTGGGAAGGATTGGCATGTTTTTGAATCTTGTTGAGGATAGTTGTGAAATGTTGGTTGAATTCCTTTACTTTCTCCTTTGGTCCCATAGTGGCGACAAAGAGTTGAGCCATCAGGGCCCCGATAGTCATTTCTTCGACAAATTTATCTAGGAAATGTTTCTAAAATTTTGTCCAACTGTTAATGGATCCAAACGAGAGGTTGAAATACCATATTGAAGCTGAATTATCAAAGGTATAAGGGAAAAATATACATACTATGTCTTCATGTTGGACATTCATTAATCTTATTGCCAATATAAATTTCTTGATATGATCCTGAGGAAGGTTGGAGGTTTTAGGATCAAATTTTGGGAGAAGTTTTTTTGGGTGCCTAGGAAAATGATGTAATCTCCCTGGTAAGGATAGGGAATCCCTGGCCAACCATGTATGATTTTTTGCAGATTTGTTTTTACCCTCTAGAAATTATTCATTGTTATTTTCCATATTATCTGACTCATTATCTGAATTTTCTGAATTAGAACTTGCTTCCTCAGACTTTGAATCATCTGTGCTAGAATAGGTACTTGTTGGTGGGGTGACGAGAGGAGTTCCAGGAATGAAACTGAGAGGTTGGGAAATTTCAGTAAGAGAAAAATCTATCAGATCTTCAATCGTATGGGCAAAGGTGTGATTTGGGGTATCGACAACTGGTCTTCTAGTTTGCTTCCTACGGGGAAGAAACAAAGCTAACGACAATGCACCAATATTTTGAGCGTAAGCTCTAATAATCCTTATAAACACATTGATTTMTTCACAAGGGATCACCTAAGGTATGTCTAGGTGAAGGTATGAACCATCTTCAGGGTGTGGTGACTCACTTGTAGTTGGGATACCTTCAATATTAAGGATGTCCCGAGAAGGACTTTCCATGCATGTGGGTTKCTTTGAATCTGCACGCTATTTGAGATAAGATTCTATTTAAACAATTGTTTAAACTAGCCATGCATTCATTCAGGCCCTCCTTCTAGCACCAATTCTATTGAGGGGTCAAAATTCCCTTTAACTCAACAATGTGAATCATGCCTAGAGACGAGGCCTAATTAGACTATTCAATTTTTGGGATAACGTCATTCTCTAGATGGATGATCCAACAATTTTTGATGGGATTTACAATGTTATTGAGTAAGTCTTTATATATATATATTTTTGTTTCTTTATAAGTTCATTTATTAAGTGTTCGATGATAGAATTCTTTAGAAGGCTGGGTTTAKGTTAAGCTCTTACCGATAACATGTAGATGACATTTCTCTTCAACCAATATCAAACAATAATATTTCCTTATTGATTAAGAAACACACATTATCTAAGAAAAGGACGAAATATGCAAAAATGACAAATAACTGGAAATAATTCTAGTCACTGTATAACATATTTTCATAACACCATCATATTCAGGCGAATGTATATTCAGTGACAACAATGTTTCAAGATAGCTTAAACACAATAACTATCTTACTAAATCGCTTGTAGTAGACAACAAAAAAGAATAACAATCCACAAATTATGTTACTTGACAAGTTTTGGCAAGAAAAACTATCTTCGACTCTACGTGAGCTTCTGAATTAGACTTCAAAATAATTCTTTGTTTGATTATTTCCCTTATTACAAAAATCATCGACCCTTCAAAACAAGATCAACCTCTTTATTTATACGAAAACTACATGAAAAAAATAACAACAATGTTCATTTAACTAAAGAAAACAAAAATATAAAGTTGTTCATGTTCACATAAAAACTACCAGTGAGCTCCAGTTATCTCATAGGATTTTCCTTGTCATAATAATACAACTAAGAGAACAGATCTTCACAAGTATGCAGGTATGGAAATCAATATTGATCCATCGACATGCTAATCTTATCCTTCATTTCCATGAACCGATTTGTGAATTGATTTGTCTTGAAGCTTAGCTGTTGTAGGGCCCACACTGATCCTATTGGTATATTAGTGAGTCTATTCACTTGTCCCCTTCCAAGTGCTGAAATATCCCAAATATTTGCTCCAAATTCTGCAACGAGCTCTCCGAACCATTGGACTATAGTTTACAAATCGATGAAGTTAGTAGGAGCGCTGAATTCTGGGAACTAAAGGTCTATCATCCTCTAGTTTATGTTTTTCAAATTCTCGAGACACTCCTCCCATCTCTCCTACATTTTCTGTTGTGGTTCAATTACCAATTGTACCTAATATTCTTCTACTACTCCGATCCCGACTAAGCTCTCGTCTCCAAGCATTCTAATGCTACGTTCTTCTTCCTCTCAGAGCTTTTGTATCTCTCTGATATAATCGATTTGTTCCAGTACTTTATGATCCTTCTCTGACCATCTCATAATTTATTTAAATGATACAAGGCTGAGCAAAGTCTCCTCTTGGTAACTAACAATCCTGGTCATAAAAACCTCCCTATCTAATTTAAAATGCGTATAAATCTCTTCAAATTCAATTTTCATGAACCTAACCGCCTGGGAAGTGTCCTGATAGTATTCCACCTGATGTCTGAGATACACCAGCTTTTCTCTCAGAGATTCGAATTCTCGTTCGTCCTCTCTTTCCCTATCTATGGTGGCACTAGATATAGTGATACTTTCCCCTAATAAATCACTTATCTTACATTATCCTACGTCCAATAGGTTTTCTTCCGTGGTGATCATTACCACACTGTCCAAAGTGATTCTCCTCTTGTTTCTAGTTCTTTTCATAACTAATTGTATTTTCCTCTCATAAATGATGGCTTGGACATCAGATACTTCATCCACCGACTCAAGGATTGGCTGGTTCCCCCATGAGAGGGCCTTTCCTAAACTGCTTGGTGTGTGAAAATGCTCAAGTATTGTTTCTTTTCCTTTGTTGACTTCAAGCTTCTCATGAATGGTTCCTTTAACTTGTTCTTGAGTCATTTGAGACTTCCCAGTGGCTCCTGTTGACCCCACCTCTGTCCTAACAAATGAATCTACGATTTTCTATGTATTTGGGGCATTTCCCATGATCTCTAACTCTTTGTTTTTGGCTGGGATTGATGAAATTGCAAGTGTAGAATGTGTTGAAGGCCCCATATCGATTCCCTCAATTTCTTTGTTACCTTTGAGCGAGGCATACTCTTCACCTTTCCTATTTTTACCTCTTGATGAATCTTCAACTTCTAGGTTTCGTTGATCCTTTCCTTTCACTGGTTCATCATTTCTTCTCATGGAAACTTTATTACCATTCTCATTTTTATCTCCTAGCTTAGCGTGGACTTTGATGTTTCTTCCCTCTTTATCTAGTGGCTATGGTGTTCGAATTGGGGAACTATGATCTCCTTCAATTGCATTCTTCTATGTTTCACCACCTAAATATTTTGTTCCTCGGGGTATCATATCCAACACCTATGTTACTTCTTCATTTTAAATATGCATTGAAGTGTTTACCTCCTCACTATCACTATATATTGTGATCAAGTTAGCAATGACAGGGGTTACTTGTCCCAGGACATCTGAAAAACCCATTGGCTCAATTCTTGGTCCTCCTAATGGTGTTCACCTTGAAGTCTGCTGTGAAGTGTATTCCTCCGTTGAGGTGTTCTCGGGGGTTTCCTTCTCTTCTTCTCCTCTGAGGGTGTCTGGATTTATTATAATGGATGTAACTTCTGGCACTATGACAATTTCCCTTTGCACTTGCATCATCCTTTCAACTTCCTCTAAAAACCTTTGTGCCTCCAATATGTCCATTGTTTTTTCTATACCTTCTTGTTGAGCTTGTGCCATTGAAACGACCCCCACTATCTTCTCTAGAAAGTCTAATTGTTCATTTCCAGATAGGGCCATGAACCTGACTAGGTCTGGTTTCTCTTTCCTCTGAAAAACTTCAATCCAATTTGCGGAATTATCTATGAAGATTTCATCTTCAAAATCCTCATGTGGGTACGACCAATGAGACACTACCTAACTAGCATGCTCAAATACTAGCGCCACAGGGTCATGTTTCCTGTATCTCATGGTGGAAAACTTGTACTCTATCTAAATCTAAGATTATTTTCTGGCCTATGTAGTATCTTTTAGGAAATGGTAGCCCACATAAAACCCATAGGGAATAAATATTCTCCTTTTATCCTTTAATAGAGATGCATTGAACCCTTGCACTATGGTCTGGTAGAATATTTCTCCTAACACTAGCTTGTCGGGTACATTTATTGGAAAAAAGTATGGTGCCTCGATGGCTATGAAAATTATGATATATGTTCTTCTTTCCTCTAAGTACCAGTGCCCGATCTTGGATATTACTTTCCTAGATGCTTCAGAGAGTCTTGTTTAAAAATTAAAGAATATAATTGAGCTATGAAGCTGTCGCAAATTAAAGAAACTGATATTTTGTACCTATTCTTCCACAGGATGCTGAAGTAAACATGTACAACCACTTTTGAAATATGCCAACTTAGGCTCATACCAGGGAAAACATTCCTACCGCATATCACATCCAACAGATAAGATGCCATGTATAATGTAGGGGTTTCTTTGGGTTTTGGGTTCTGTGCTTCCTCTAACCTGGTGCTCAGCTATTTCGAGATAACAGATCCCTAGTTAAAAGTGCTTCCATATGAAGTCACTGTATGAGCCAAAGGCATCCAGGCTTTGGATAACCTAGATAAATCTTTTTCTCCATATAAACAACAGATCAAGGCCATTAGGAAAGTGTAGGGTTGTTAGAGGTTCACTATGTTGTACCAACCTAAGGCCCGACTAACAAAGGTCTTATCGTCCCTCCACTAGGATGATAACAATTGACATGTATTATGACACTCATAGAATTCCACAAGAAAATCCTTTTTCAACCTGAATTCAATGTCCTTGAGTTTATAATACGCGCTTACCTCTGTCGGCAAGAAAATGCCTATACATTATCCATATTTTTTATTTAACAGGAATTTCTGTGCATCAGCATGATGAATGTTCCACTCTAAGAGATCAACACATGGAAATATGGGTGTCTTGGCTACTACCATATACAATGAAGACCGCCTGATGTTCCAGAATACCTAGTCATCTAATTCCCTCACCTTTGGGTCGCTGTGAGGTGTAAACTCTCAGAAATATTCATACTGGATTTTTTTGTATAAATCTATCCAGGAAGGAAACAATACCTTGGATGTTGTGTTTATCTGTATCTTTGAAGAGAAGCAGTGGGTTTGCTGGCTTAGTTTGTGACACTCTAATCACCGACTTTTCTCCGGGGGAAAATTCTAACTTCTTAGCAGCTGAGATGTATGCCTTTATGATTTTCTCACTTCCTCCTTTCAGGGTCTTTGATGAACAACGAGTCATTGGTCATCTGGGAAACATATTTCTTGAAAACATGCAACAATTTAACTCAATCTTCTCTAAATCACATAAATTAAGAGAAAATTAGGGTAAATACCTTGCTCGCAATGATTTTCCCGAGTCGAATACCTACGAGTCCGAAGCCTTACGAAAAAAATAACACAACTAAGTTTATAAGTGACACTGGATCAATTATAAGTTGTTAAGAAAAACAAAATAATTCTGTGCAAGTTATGAAATCATTCAAATACATTCCAATAAATAACACTCAGTCTTTACACCCAAAATAATTACGTTTTAGTACAAGGAATTTACTGCATATTTTCATTAATTCCATCTATCGTCTACGTAGGTCCTCAAAGTAAAATCTATGGACAAATCGACTGCTAGAAGAGATGTTGGAATGATTTATTGGGGATTTCAAACAAACGTAAATCGACACACATTTGCGATTGAGAATTGGGAATTTTAACTATTTGAGGCTTTCGAGACCATTTCGTGTCTAAATTTTCTGATACGATAAAGATGTAAGTACTAATATTTCACACATGTGGTTGGATCATGATATCGACGTGGTAGCCGTTGACCAGTGGGACACATAGGGATGTGCGTGAAACAAAGATCTAAAGATGGATGGTCCCGATGAATTTGGATATCTTTGGAAAAACCCATCGAATGACTCAAATTGATTATTGGTGAATATTGATCGGGCCTCGACAGGTTGGAGGGTGTACAATAGAGGATGTGTTTTTGTTGCATTCTTGATCAGCCGATGCCGCTATCCATATAATTTCAACGCTAACCTCATAATCAACGCATTCTCCTGTGTTCAACACTAGGTGTTGATTCCTGATGTTAATTGACGTTGGTGACTACCTCTTTCACTTAACAATGAGAGTTTTTCCAACTGACCTCACCGACACCCGATGTTCATCAACATCATAACTTTCATGAGTAATCAGTTCCCTCGCACAACTAGTATCCTAAACGTCTAACGCCCAATGTTAATTTGTGTTAGTGTTCTCGAGACTGTGCCAAATAGTTGACATAGAGATTAAATTGACCGACACACGACATTGATGTTTTAGAGTAGTGGCTGTCATGTATTGGGGAAAGTTACCTTTAACAGTGTTTTTTTTGAATATTTTATGGATTTGTAGATGCAAGTCAAACCATATGAACAATGAAGAATATTGGCAAAATATTAAAGATGAAACTTATGTAAAAAATTAATTGAAACAATGCAAATGACAAACTAAAAGTGTTACCCAAAAATTGGAAAATTTTAAGGGTGTGTTGAGTGCTCAACACTCACATATAGGCTAAGTTAACCATTTTTTTTTACCATGCTTCCTATAGCCTTGGAAGCCGTCTGTGACATCCTGACCTTCCATGGACAAACCGGTAAGATTATGAATGTCCTCTACATAGATGGGATAGGCCTAGTCTAGCCATAAGGTGTTGTTGTGCACCCAGATGACGAGGAATTTCATTCACCGACCAACTTCTTCAGTAGTTCCAAATATTGGTAGGTCGCGAAGATGCATTAAGGTAGAATCCTGTAGTGGTATGTGCTCAGGTTTCCACTGCCACTGAAACTATCCATCCGATAATGTGATACAATCCATAAATGCATGAATAGTCATTTGTGGAAATAGGGAAGCATCTGTGAAATCAAGTTTGAACAACCAATTTTGCTTGACCTGTCCATGGGGATCACCCTAGACTATAACACGTAGATCAATAATTTTCTCTAGAATAGATTTTTGGGAAGGGCTCCCTAACCAGTAGTGTGGACCATCATAACACACCGAGGTTGGTCAACAAAGTGAACTGGTGGATAAAGGCGCAGGTTCACAGAGTTCTCAGGGGGCTCCAGGGATGAAGATATAAATAACTTGATTACAACACAATACCGATGAGAAGTTAGCCAAAGGAGAGTTTATAGGAAATGTCGGGGGATGGTGATGGAATTATCATCAATTAAGAGAGACAACATGGAAACAATTTGACATTAATGTCGGACATGACAAGTAGACACAAACAAATCTATGAGGTGATTTGGTAATTTAAGAGCATAAGCAGAAACACAATGTAGGGATATCGGGGTGAACTTGAAAGTAATGTACTCACCAACGATTACCTATAAAATTACTGACAACTGTGAGGGTGTAAATGATGTTGACTAACGACAATGGGACAACAACAAAAAGGTATTAACGCCATTTAACTACCATAATGACATAGACATGGCACAACTTCTGAACTTAGAAAATACGAAATACGAAGGGTTTTTATTGAGACCCCCCCTTACCACAAAGTTGATATCCAGGTTGGATAAATTGATAGGGACAACTAGACACTAGGACAAGTGAYAGATGGGCACATCACCAATTTATTAATGGAAACATAAAATAGTAACTAATGAAAAATCCTATCTACTATATGCACTCCTRCATATAGGAGAGCTGCATAATTTCACTTACTGATTAGAATTGTATGGCTTCAGGCATGTTCCATTCACCCATATGGGATGAATAATACTATCTTGTTGCATGATCCTAACAACACTGGATTCACAGATTTCTGCAACTATAAAATATCCCAACCAATGAATTTTTAGCTTCCCTTGATGTTTTTCATACTTTCTATCGTATAACAAGACTTGGTCTCCTTGTGAAAATGACTTATGCTTGATATGTCAATCATGCCAATCCTTTTTTTGGGATTTATCCACTATCTGATGAAAGTACACTAAGAATCTAGCTTCTTCAACTTCCATTAGTTCTTCAACCCATGCATCGATGGATTCATCGTTGGTTATCTTAGAAGCTTGCACAATGAATAAACTTGGAGTTATAAACTGATCTGGCACTACTGCTTCTTTTCCATATACCAATTGAAACGGGGTGTACCTGTGCAATTTCTTTATGGTGATTCTGTAAGCCCATAACAAAATTGGAACTCTCTCATCCCAATCATCTCGATTGGCACAACATACTTTGGTTAAACCCCTTTTCCAAGATCTTTTTGAATGCTTACACTATTCCATTGGCTTGCGGATGATAAGGAATGCTCTTATGATGTTGAATAAAAAATTCTCTTGTGAGGTTCATGATAGCCTCACTGATAAAGTGAGCTCCTTGATCATTGGTCAAGCTCCGAGGATAGCCAAAATTGGTAATTATATTCAAAAAAATAAAGTGTGTCGATGTGTCTGTAAATAAATCCTGAAAATATTCTTCTTCATCCCAACGAGTCAAGTAATTGGTTGCAGTGATAATGTATCGTTCCTTTGAATGTTTCTCAAGGGGTTTATTGGACCAATAAACTAAACAACCCACTTTTCAAAGGATTGCAGTGCTCAGACATGGTGTAAGGGTAACTCATAATGGCATGAGGGCTTACCAACTCATTGGCAGATGTCACAGACCCTGAAATAATATTTGGCATCCTTGAATATTGTTGGCCACCATAATACTKCTTGTAATACCTTCCAGGAAGTTTCCTTTCCATCGACGTGTGTTGGAACACAGGGGCAKACCCAGGGTTCAATGCTTCAACAATGCACCAACAAAAGATGAAGTCTCACCTGAGGTAGAGGGAGGGGGGATTGTAGGACTCAAGTGTCTACAAACTAGGTGGGACACATATCTGTGATCACAATACTTAACAAAGCACTTAGCCAATAACATTCATTAGTCTTTAACCCCTTTTTTCACATGACAAGTTAAAACCCTAGTTACAGAACAATGTAATATTAATCCATATCTAAGCACATCTAACCATTCAACACATAGCATTACAACAGATCTAGCATTCATTCAAATCATAAGCACTAAACATTCATAGATCTATCTATCATACACTAAGCAAATACAAGAACAATATAGCACAAAGCACATAACACAGGATATACGTGGTTCACCCCAGTGTGGGGCTACGTCCACCAACTCTTCTTCTTCTTTATTAGCTTCTTCCAATCTTCTTACATGCATGGAGCCACAAGCCAGCTCCACATAGGATAGGAGATCTGCGTGCACCTCACCAGATCCTCCTTCCCCAAGTAGGTCAAAGCACAAAGCCTTATTACAATCACTTGCACTTATCTCTGGAAGTTCTCAACACACAATATGCATGAAGACTTCTTACAATTCATACATGATTTGCACTTAGCAAAATCCCCTGCATATATTGCACAAAGCCAACTTCGATCTCACAAAAATGACTCGTACTTACATCGCCTAGCTACTTATTTATACATTACAAAAGGGGCCTAAACATGGGAAAACCCATGGGCCAACATCCCATACCCATTACATAAACCCTAAAGCCCAAAAATCTTGTAAAAGGGGGCGAGATCCAACGATCTCCGATTCGCTTGGGTGCTCTGTTTTCGACCAACCTGTCGAAGTCCCAAAAAAATGGTCAAACACGACCAAGGTTCTCCAAAACTTGGTCGAGGGCCAACAACCCCCCAACACTAACCTATGACTCGTCCCGAGTCACTCTGATCTGGGCAATTCTGCTTCGAAGGCCTCGAGATTAGCTCAAGATACCTTGACTTGCTGCTTCACCAGAGTATCCTGTTCGATGAACTCCTGAATGACTTTCTTGGTGACATGCCCTTCAAAGCATTGTTCCACCATGGTGACCACTTGTTCCAGCTATGCACCTTGTCCCTTGATCTCTTCAAAAAGTGTGCAGGCTTCATCCTGCACCGACTGGAGTCTCTGGGTCACTTCCATGACTCTACTTTGGATGGCGTTGACCTGTTGCTGAACTGTGCACACCTCCTGTGACCTTTTCATCTTCTCTACTGCTGAAAGCAACTTCAACTGTGCTTGTACTGTCGATGCTTTTTGCTTCGCTTCCTAGAGCTGTGAATCCAATGTCCTTAGTTTCGGGTCTTCTGCAAGGCGCTCATATGTCTGCGCACTTTGGTTACTTAGTTGCTTGCATTTTAAAGCCAATGCCTTGATTCTTTTGACTGCGCTCTTGGCAGTCTCTTCCCTCTAATCTCACACTTCCTGTGAAGTGCTCGACATTTCTTGCAGTTCCAACTCTGCTACTCTTGCTTGAAGTTGCTGAATCGCTTCAACGTGCTTCCCCACTTGACTCTCAGCTGTTTCTTCTTTCATCTATGTCAGGCCCAACACAAAGCAAAGTACTCTAGTTACTGCTTCTCTAAMCCCAATATGCTCTGYGAGCAACTGGTCGTTTCTCTCTGAATCTACTCTCTGTCCTCTTCCAACTTCACTTGGAGGCCATCTTTCTCTTGTTGCCCAACCCAACATTTCTCTAGGGATTCCTCCTTTTCTTTCTTCAAGGCTTCTATGGCMTGTTATTTCTCTTCCTGTACTCATCGAATGCGAGCCTCTGTGGCATATGCTAATCTACGTAGTTGGGCAGGCTCATCTCCCACTCTTATACCTTCTGATGATGATGGCACTGTAGACACTGCGMGACTCGAATARAGGGCTTGATTTACCCCTTTCATCTCTACCTCGATCCTGTCATACACTGTCTCCTGCTTTGCTTCGTTTCTTTGCAAAATATCCTTTGAAGTGTCTGCTACAGCTGCGATAATGAGGTCAATATCATCCACTTTGAGCACAGTCCATGACTGAGGCTTATTTTCTCATGACTTCTTCCGCGCTGAGGGTTTCTTCGGAGAAACCTTTCTTTTCTTTGATGTCTCGGCCTCCATAAGGGGATCCTTAGGTGGTGTCACTTCTCCCTTTTCCTTCTTGTCTTCTTCCCCTTCCTCCTCTTGGTTTACTTCATCACCACCTCCTCCTCCTCCAGGTGAATCAACTGCAGTTTCCTCCGATGCCTTGTTTATTTCCTGCACCTCTTCCTTCTTCTTCTTCTTGGCGCTGCTTGGTCCATCGTATTCTTCTCGAGTGATCACAGGACTTCCGATAAGGTCGGGGTTAGAGAGATATGTCTGCTCGATTGATACAAGGAATTCTATAGGCCATTCCTTGGTTATTTCCTCCATATCTTCCTCGGTCAGTTTGTAATAGGATTTCATCTCTTCCTTGTTTTCATCCCTGCATGCAGTGATATATATGAAGTGTCGATCTGCACAGAACTTCGCAAATGGCCTGAAACTATGGAGGGTATTCGACGTCATGTGAGGGAAAGATTCAATGACGCTCTTCAATTGCAAGTAATAGGTGTGGAACACAAAATTTGACTACCATTGCTTCGCCATGTCGCTCGAATACCACAGGGTAGTGAACCTTGCGGCCAGTGGTTTGGACGACTCGACTTCAGGGAAGGTCACTCCCTATGACATCTCCAAAGCGACAAAGGCAATGAGAATAAAAAACCAGCTGAAGTGAAACTCGTAGCCCTGGTCCTGCACTTCGCGACAATCATGCTCCAACTGGTTGACAAGGTAGCTTGCGCAGTTCATCTGCATCCCTTCAACGCACTTTCCTGTGAGGTCGACGATGAACCCCGTGACTTGCATTGGTATGTTCTTCTTGACGAGATTACCAACGATAAAATGGAAATCTAGGTGCATTGCGCCATCTTGGATGGAGGATACCTTGTAGCCCTGCTTCCCCTTCTCCACATCACCGTAGGTGTATTTTATTCACTGCGTCAGGGGGTGATCTGTAGCCTTCCCTGGGTAGAATTTCTGAGGGTCTCATCCCTGCATGCTTAATCCAGTGATCATGTGGATCAGTGCTGGATCCACAGTCATGTGCCTGTCTAGCCATAGATAATCGCCATGGTAGCACGGAAGGAGGAGTTTAAGGCACATGTTAACCTCCTGATGTTTGCCGAATAGGGGTAGCTTCATGACATTGAGGATGGTGGACTTTGCGATCTCCTTAGTCCATAACTGGGGGACTCTCTTCGACTTCTTCCCCATTGTCTTTGTCAAGTACTTATGCGATGCGAGCAATGCATAATTATTTCTGTCTCCCAGGTTAAATTCATTGATCTTAAGATCAGGGATCAGTCCTAGATGTGGTCCAACTACGCGTATCCCCTTCGGGAGGTATGCGGTGATGAGGGTGTACTCGAAATCTCTCAGAACGCTGTCATGACTAACCACGACAGCTAGAGGCAGGATGTAGTCAGACATGATCAGTGGGATGAGCTTCGTGTTCACCAAGTCGTCACGATGCTTTCTTCTTTTCTCTGTCGCGGTTTGAGATGGCCAAGATCGACTGGATCGTCGTGCATTCGAGGGGGATAATTGCAATCCTCCTGTCGATGAGGCCTGAACTCTTGTGGATACTCAGCCATAAGGTCTATTAGGATCTCCTCCACAAACTTCTCTACTGTGCTACGTTCGCTCGACATACACACTCATGGTCAAATGCTCGGGTAGGCAAACAAATGCTCAAGGTAATAAAAATAGGTGGATTGGTCCCAATAAGCACAACGCGATAGAAATCAATTCTCTGTGGATTGGATAATCACAATTTGCAAAAGTGTCCTTGGTGATACATTCGACAGATTAAATAGACAATGTATTAACAGATTCCTCCAACGGGCAAGAATGCCTCAATCCATCTGTTATGGCACAGTCCCAATGGTCCAATGGCAATCTTTCTGGAAAAAACTGTGCTTCTAACCATTATAGAGCATTGTTCTAATGGTTGGGACGCCTCCAATGGTCATATTTCTTCGACGTGGCAAAGTGCCAATCTGCGATGTTCTTCTATTCCAACGAGGTTCAAGTTCTGCAAGCCTTCTTTCTACGAAGTCTTCTCTGGAACCTCGTGCAAATTTTCTAGCTTTGATTTCTTCTTGCTGAGATTTCCGGCCTTCTTTCCTGTGATCTAAGTCACTGGGTTTCTCTTTCCATTTTTATTCTTATCTGCTCTTAGCATAGTAACTTCGCACTGCTGGGGGTCTTTCAAAGGGTTTAAGTGGAATGCCTCTTCTCTTATTACTTCAGGGGTAGGTGCTCCTCTCTCCTACATGGATAGGTTCTTCAAGCCTTATTGTGTTCTTTCAACCTCGACAACTAGTTCTCTAGCCCTTAGTT
>SNQJ01S0003076.1:67941-80869 GCA_010110895.2 Picea sitchensis
AAGTTGATTCATTTTGAAAATAATAAAAGAATACTTTTCCCATCCCAATGCATGAGTTATCTATGATTTGTTTAATTTGTGCTTAATTTCTAACCCTCAAGTAGAAAAATAGCATGCATGCATAGTGGTTTGTCTTGATTACAGGATTATCTTTGGAAGGAGCAGCGCAAGCAAGCGGGCAAAGCGCAATGAAGGATCTACACCGAACATCAGTAAAAAGGTTAGTAGTTCCTTTCCATGCATGTATTGTGAAAGAGGGGTTTAAGTTTTGGGTGGTAGGTTAAAAATTAATTTCTTTACGGTCAAAATCTGCATGCAAGTCTGACCTTAGTTTGCTAGTCCGTAGGGTATTTTTTTTTTTTGTGATTCTGAAGGTACACGCGGGCTGTAGTGGGCCTGCTAGCGTGTACTTTTTGATACACGCAGGCTGTAGGGGGCCAGCTAGCGTGTACTTTTAAAAATGGAGTTTTTAGAAGAGTTGTTCAGTAGTTTTTTGGCAAAGAAGGGATATGAGTTGGCCTGATGCTAGGTAATCATGTGTGGTGCAATTTAGGGTTATAACAATAGGTTCCTCTTCTTCTTTCCTTCGGATATGATCTTTCTCGATCCAATTCATGCCTAACAAAAGTGCAAAAAAAGTGTTGTTCTCAACAAACTTAACGATCTCGAATTCTTCTTCAGTCGATGCTCCATGAGCAACCATAGGTACATGAAAAAGTCTTCCACATCAGGTTATCATATCTCCTTTAAACAATCCTATTCCTCCCAATGAGGGAACCATAACATGCTTTCCCAAAATTTCCCAAGTACTTTTTGGCATGATATTCACCTGTGTTTCTGCATCCAATACACAGTCTATGTCAAAGTCTCCCATTCTTGTTTCTATGCACTGCTTCTCTTTTAAGATCGCTGGTAAACTGGTGTCTCTGTGATCATTTAGTGTTTCTTTCATCTGCAATAATATAGTCTCTAATTCTTTCTGGTGTTCTAGCATATCCTTAATCTCTTGACCTTCCTCATGGTTTTCTTGTCTCATATTCATATTTTCAACTTTAGCAATCATTCTAGTCCAAAAATTCATGTCCAATAGCTTTACAACAAAGACAAATAGGACCTCTACCAGGGCATTCCTTAGCAAGATGTTCTAGTCTTCTTCAACTATAACAAAGATTCAATCCTCTCTTTCTCTTAAACGATCCCCAACCTTTCCTATACTGTGCACTGGGATCACAGTGATGGACCTGCAAAAATTTCTTTCTAGGATCCTACATCCACTTGTTAGTCCAATTTTTTTTCTATGCATAGGAATACCATATCTTTCACTATTTCTATAAGATCTATTCATATCAAATCTTCTCTCTTCTAGCCATGCCCTAGTTTTCAGACTAGGAAAAAATCTATCAAACATACCTAGACCCATTCTTTTGAAACAAAAATTTCCACTTATCTTACCTTTATCAGAGCACAAAGCTTTAAGATCTTACCTCTTTTCTTCAGATCCGATTCCCTTCTTAGCACAGAGCTTCACAAGTCAAGTATAATACTGTGCACACAACAGTAGATCTACGAGAAAAGCTTTCTCTTTCCTTCAGTTCCTAGCAATCACAATTTCAAGTCCTGAAAACAGAACCATTTTTTTGCACACAAGGGCAGACCCAGGGTTCAACGCTTCAAAAATGCACCAACAAAACCCTAACTACCGACCCTTTCAGAAACACTTGCGAAGCAGATGAAGTCTCACCCGAGGTAGAGGAAGGGGGGGTTGCAGGACTCAAGTGTCTACAACCTAGCTGGGACACAGATCTGGGATCACAATACTTAACATAGCACTTAGACAATAACATTCATTAGTCTCTAACCCCTTTATTCACATCGCAGGTTAAAACCCTAGTTACAAAACAACACAGTATTAATCCAGATCTAAGAACATCTAACCATTCAACACAAAGCATTACAATAGATCTAACATTCATTCAGATCATAAGCACTAAACAATCATAGATCTATCTATCATAACAATGCACTAAGAAAATACAAGAACAATATAGCACAAAGCACATAACACAGGATATACATGGTTCACCCCAGTGTGGGGTTACGTCCACCAAATCGTCTTCTTATTTATTATCTTCTTCCAATCATCTTACATGCACGAAGCCACAAGCCAACTCCGCATAGGACAGGAGATCTGCGTGCACCTCACCAGATCCTCCGTCCCTGAGTAGGTCAAAGCCCAAAGCCTTCTTACAATCACTTGCACTTAGCTCTGCAAGTTATCAACACACAGTATGCACGAAGCCTTCTTACAATTCATATAGGATTTGCACTTAGAAAAATCCCCTACATATCTTGCACAAATCAAACTTCGATCTCACAAAACTGACTCTTACTTAAATCGCCTAGCTACTTATTTATACATTACAAACCGGGCCTAAACATGGGAAAAACCCATGGGACGACATCCCATACTTGTTACATAAACCCTAAAACCCAAAAATCTTGTAAAAGGGGGCAAGATCCCGCGATCTCCACTTTGCTTGGGTGCTCTGTCTTCAACCAGCCTATTGAAGTCCCAAAAAAAGGGTCAAACATGACCAAGGTTCTCCAAAACTTGGTCGAGGGCCAACAACCTGTCCTCCCACAAATCCACTATGACACTCCCACAGAGTATCTAATCTCTCATGGTAAAGCACACAATGTCTTAGGCTGTTATCTAGTCCTAATTTTTACAAGTGTTCCACAATCAGTTGATAGTTTATTGCTTGACCCACTAGGTGTCTCTTTTGAGTTGCAGAATAACCTTCATGGTAGACACTCGTGCTCAGAAAGAAGGCAATGTCAGAAAAGTAGTAAGGAATAGCTTCAATTTTGAAAAGATCGACATCTGGGAGCTGATCATATATAGCTCTGACACTCTCTCCTTAATCTAGTCTAGAAAAATGGTTTGGCCCTACATTTAATTTTCCTAGCTTAACAATGTCGTCAAAAGAAAACTCTTGAAACAAAAACAACCATCTGCAAATTCTTCCTTCTAGCATAGGTTTATTAATAAGATATTTTAGAGCAGAGTGATCAATAGAGAATTTAAATTGACTGCATAGCACATAATGTCTAAACTTTTTCAAAGCATAAACCATTTCCAAACCTTCCCTTTCAATAGTAGTAAAGTTGCGTTCATCTTGAGAAATGTTTCTGCTAGCAAAGTAAATAGGATGGTCCATATTACCTTCACCATGTTGTGCAAGGATTCATCCCAAGACAATAACATAATCATATATATGTACATGGAATTCTACTTTCCAATTTGGGTAGAGGAGGATAAGAGTAGTACTTATATTTTCTTTTAGGGTATCAAAGGATTGATTGCATTTTGGCGTCCAACTAAAAGCCTCAGATTTATTTAGAAAAATTTCTAGTGGGGAGACTATGCTTGCGTAATTTATGATAAAATTATGATAGTATCCCATGTAACCTAACATTGACTGCAACTATTTGGCAGTTGTAGGAGGAGGCATATTCAGTATCACGATAAACTTTGGCAGGATCAACCAACACTCTTTCCCTACAAACTATGTGTCCTAGCACATCCCCAAATGGTGCACAAAAAATACACTTTTCAAGTTTAGGGAAATTTGTAGCTATCTACAACGATCAAACACCAGTCGTAATAGGCCTATGTGTTCCTTTAATAGGTTGTAAACAATCCAATCATCCATATAGACTTCAATAAAATTGTGAATGAAGTCACTGAATGCTGCAATCACTATCCGAGAGAACACCACTAGGCATTCTTGAGCCCAAAAGGGATAAAATTATAGTTAAATGATCCCCACTCAATAGTGAATGTAGTCTTTCTTTGATCTTCTATTGCAGTTCTAACCTGGTGATATACAAAAAATCCATCTGTAAAATAATAAGCTTCATTCCTCGTTACTTGATCCAGGACCTCATCACTAAAGGGAGTGGGAAAATGGTCATGTACACAAGCAACATTCAAGCTCTTGTAATTCACATATACTCATATATCCTCAGTACCTTTCTTTCTTGTATTATGATAGGACTGATCCATTCCGCCTCATCCATAGGGAAAATCAGCCTAGATGCTAACATTATATAAATATCCTTCTTCACCTTCTCTTTAAATTTGAGGTTAAGATGGTATGGCTTGTGTTTGAATGGTTTTGAGTCAGGATTTATATCTATATTCATCTCCTCTAAGTCTCCCTTAATACCTTTTATTTCTGAAAATCTTGTAGGGAATAGGTCCTCATATTCCCTCAACAAAGCTTGTATCTCTGTCACGGTCTGTTCATCCCAATAATCCCCTATGGATGTTAGCTTAGGGTGTTCCTCACTCCCTATGTTTATTTTTTTCAACTTCAAGGGTTTGGAATAAGAACTATTAACATCATCTGAATTAGTGTTTTAACAACACTAGTGCCTTCAGATTCTTTAAATGTCAAATTCCTAAGGTCCTCTAGGTCGTCGAGATCTTCTGGGTTTGTATTAACCTTACTACAGACCATGTGTATTTGTGTAGGGGATGAATAAAGGATATGATGAAGTAGGTATTCATGCCCATAATCAACTATATGTGGATGTGTGGGATTAAATTCATTAGTAAAAATCAATTTCTTAATTTGTTGCAAAACTAAGGTGAGTTCAGGAGACTTACCCGAAATTGAGAAATCATGGAAGAACTTACTTTGAGGACGTCCCAACAGGCAGTTTGTGTTTTGGTCTCTTGATGCATGTACCAATCATTTGGAATTCGTCCCAAAGACTGAATGAATTGATGCACCCAAAATTGAGAAGTTATTTGCACAACTTTCCATACCTCAATAGAATGTGCAACATGCTCCTATGGATTGAAATATCCCAAATCCAAYGTATCTAGATATCTATTGTTGAACTGGTGTTTTGAATCTCAGATCTTATRCTATGGGGGTTTATGGATGTGTTTGAGTTAATTGTTTAACATGCTTGGTGATTTTCGCATGTGTGTGTCATTCAAATAATGTTTAATCAATATATACGATGTATATGAAATAAGGAACAAACACCATCTCAATAGTATGTATTATGTAGAAAAAGAAGGAAATACAATGATATGTTGAAAGTAGAGAAATAATCATCAGATATATCTCATGGATTGCCACTGGAATACAATGTAACTAATACAAAATACCCATGATTAGAAGATGTGGATAAATTTTCACATTCATGGATAGATCGACAACATGTAGTTCTAGAAACTAACGACAACTGCTACAAAAGATGGATAAAATATCCTTGGTGGCTATACTCAACTGAATCGTCTGAAAATTGTCCCAAATGGAGAACCCTGGGATCTAGGCTATGCCTGATGATTGTTGGACTGAAGATATGCTCCTTGATGCTTTGGATGAACCTCGAATGATAACCCCGGATGACAACCCTTGGGGGGTTGCGCACCTCCTAGGATCTGGGAGTGTGCCCTAGTGATTCCAATGAAGTAATCCAATGATATCTATCTAGAAATGTGCACCCTATCATCCTTTGTAATGGGTTGGAAGGGTTTCCTCTGATTTGATCCGGAAAGCCCCCTAGAACCCCAAACGTCCCTCCTCAAGAGCTATGCACTTCTTGGATGTATGATGCACCCTAGTAGATTCCACCGTCAGAATATGATGAATGGTGGCTCAAAAGAAGCACCCTGGTCTCCTATCAACTAGGTTGGAAGGAATCGACAAGATAAGCCCCGGTCTTGTGCAACTACACAAAACCCTATCTAACCCTTTCACCCTCACTGGCTTCCCTGCACAATCTCTGCAATGGATATGAATACTCATGAAATGGCACAGTAAAATACCTGGATTTCATCTCCGATAGGATATGGTGTGTCTTCCAACACCGAAACTGATATGGGTGGTGGTGTCCTCCATAAATCCACAAAACATCAAAGAGGTTGACTTCATCCTCTAGAAACTATTCTTAACATCAAATCATAACATAATGAGGAATTAGGTCGAATCCATCCTTTTATATCGTCCCTGATCTAATTCTTCATTGAAATCACTTAAGCTAGGTGATTCTCCTCCTAATTTTAGTGATTAATTAATTAATTCCCCTCAACGTCTTTTTCTTCTATTTCTTCGTTGACTTAGGGTTAATTGACTTTTCCTATGCCTTTTGTCTTAATTCATTGTTTATCCATTTGTTCACCCTTATTTCTCCTCTTGTTCCCTATTAGTGCATGAATATAGTCTACGGGAACATATAGACTACTAAGTCACTCCTTGTTGGCCTACTCTTGGGAACGAGACATCACAGTCCTCCCTTCCCGCGATTGCTTGTCCTCAAGCAACATAATTCCTGGGTGCTGCAATATATGCTCTCCCTTCCATGTGGCATCTTCCACTAGAAGTCCCCTCCATGTGACCAAGCACTCCATGATAAACCTGCTCCTCAACCTCCACTCTCTCTGCTCTAGCACCTCCTATGGTACTAGCTCCGATTGACCCTTCAAATTCAAGGGTGGAAACTCCTATGAAATATTAACCTGCTGCCCCACTGCCTTTTTAAGGCAAGAAACATGAAACACATTGTGAATCTTGCTACCCTCTGGTAGCTCTAGCTCATTTTCCACCTTGCCTACCTTCCTGATGATTATGTATGGTCCATATAATCTAGGCTTCAACTTCTCTGCTTCACTTCTTTTCAAGGAAGACTGTCTGTATGTCTGTAATCATAGAAAAACAAGTCCCCTACCTCGAAACTGCACTCTATCCTCTGCCTGTCTGCATAGATCTTCTGCTGGTTTTGAGCTACATGTAAGTTCTCCTTTACCACCTGTAGAATCCTCTGACTCTCCTCAACCCAGTCTTTGGCCCCTGGGACCTTGCTATCCCCAAACACCGTCTCCACAAAAGAGGGTGCATCGTATCCATACAATTCTCTAAACGACGACATCCTGATAGAAATGTGGTAAGTTGCATTGTAACAAAACTAACCCATGTGCAACCATATTACCCATGTGCACTGCTTCCCCTCGACATAATTTATCAGATACTACTCCATCTATTTGTTGACAATCTCTGTCTGTCCATCTGTCTGTGGGTGGTAGATGGTACTCGTGGCTAAATCTATGCCCACCAATCGGAAGAGATCCTGCCAAAATGTGCTGATGAAACACCCATATCTGTCACTGGCTATTTTCCGGGGTAAACCATGCAATCGGAAAACCTCTCTGAAAATAGATCCACTACTTGTATGGCCTTGTAGTCAGTGGGTATGGAAAAGAAGTGTGAAAATTTGGTCAGCCTATTGACCACTACAAAGATACAGTCCCTGCCCTGCACTTGAGGAAGTCCTGTAATGAAGTCCAAATAAATTCTCTCCCATTTCTGATCCAGAATGGGTAGAGGTTGAAGTAACACTGCGGGGTGTGTCTGCTCGAACTTGTTCTACTGACAAGTCGTGCACTCTCGGATGTGTTTCGGTACATCATCCTTGAGACCCTTCCATGAGAATCTCTCCCTGATCTGCCTATAAGTTTTGAAGTATCCCTAATGCCCGAATGTAGGCGAATCATGTCACACCTTTAGAATATTCCCTTTCAAGGTAGATTCTGGAACTAAATAGACTTGATCCTTGTATAAAATGACATCATCTAGAACTCGGTATCTATCATCAACTACCTGTCCATCCAATACCTTACACGAAAATTTGTTTTTGGAGTACTCCACCAACAAATGTGCCTTCCAGTCCGTGCAAATACTCGTCATCAAACACCTTGCTGGCCTCCTAGACAAGGCATCTGCTACAACATTCCTTTTTCCTTTAACATAATCGATGTCAAAGTCAAAGGATTGGATCTTTGAAACCCACTTCTACTGTCTCTTGCTGAGTACTTTCTGATCTAGGAAATACTTGAGTCTGTCGTGATCAATCTTTACTACAAATCTACTACCCACCAGATACCGTTTGAATTTGGTTAAGGCATGCATGATTTACAATATTTCCTTGTCATAAATAGAGTTGAGTCTCTTCGAATCATTGAGATTTCTTCTCTCAAACACAATGGGATGGCCTCTTCGCATCAAAACTAATCCAATCCCCACCCCTGATGTGTCACACTCCAAGATAAACGATCGAGAGAAATCCAAAAGGGATAGAATAAGGCATGTGCTCATAAACTCCTTCATTTTCTTAAATTTCTTCTGTGACTCGTCCATGCAATGAAAAACACCCTTCTTGGTTATATCTATGAGTGGTTCTCGCAACTGTGAAAAGACTCTAACAAACCGCCTGTAGTAACTACATAACCCAAAGAATCCCTTCAGCTCCATGAGGTTCTTGGGTGTCGGCCAATCCAGAATGGCCCTGATCTTCTCCTGATGAACCTGTACTCCTTTCTCACTGATGATATGCCCCAATTAAAATAGTTCTCTCATTCCAAACTCACACTTGGGCTCCTTGGAATATAAAGACTATGCCTGCATAATTCCCAAGACCTCCTCCAAATGTGCCAGATGCTCATCCCATGTCCGGCTGCAAATTAATATGTCATTGAAGAATACCAAAAGGCACTTCCTCAACTTCCCTATGAAGATGTGATTCATGCAGGACTGAAAAGTGGCTGGTGCGTTGCTCAACCCAAACGACATGACCAAAAACTCGAAATGACCAAAATGACATCTGAATGTTGTATTCTCTATGCTCTGCTACCTGATGATATCCTGATCGTAGGTTAATATTGGTGAAGAAAAATTCCCCATGTAGCTCGTCCATCAACTCATCTATGCATGGAATGGGGTACCTGTTCTTGATCGTTTTCTTATTAAGGGATCAATAGTCAATGAACATCCTCAACGTTCCATTTTTATTTAGTACCAAAACGACTGAAGAAGCAAAAGGAATCGTACTGGGCATGATGTTTTCCATCACAAGCAATTCTTTGATTTATTTCTCGATCTCATCCTTGAATCTCTTGGGGTGCCTATATGGCATGATGATCATCGGTGTATCCCCTGCCTTCAATTCAATAGTTTGCTCGAACGCCCTGTATCATGGTCTCCCTGGTGGTATTGGCCCAAACACTGGCTTATACTAACTCAAAAGCTTCATGATCTATGGATGGTAATGCTCTCTTCCATCTAAATCATTTCGGGTGGTTATCAAACACTCTACTACATATGTTACATCACTGTGATAGAAGATCTGTTCCATCCTCTTCGTTGATATTTATCTGGGTGCTCCTGTAGACATACCTCTTAGTACCACTCTCGATACACTGGCGTCTCTGAATCTCATGCTCAACGTCTGATAGTTGAACCCAATCTACCCCAATGAATATAGCTAATGTACTCCCAACACTGCATTTGTATTTGACAGGTCAAATACATAAAAGGTGTCCGTCATGGTGTAGTTTCCTAGCTTGACCTCTAGGTTTGGGACCATGTCCAAACATGTCATAGTGTATCCATCTGCCACTGCCACATGGAACCCATCAAACTCCTCTGTGCGTAACCCCCTCTTGGCTACTACGAATGCATCTATAAAATTTTGGGTGGCCCCACCATCAACTAGAGCTGTCATGCGGTGCCTCTGTATAAGGTCCTTGAGCCTGAGAGTGTTGTACTTGGGTACTCTGGAAAGGGTTTCTATGGTTCCCCCTTTCACCTCTCTACGAGGTTTTGTCTCCTCCTTTGGCCGTGCCTCTATTTGAATCTGAGGTTTCTTCAGATGTCGCTCCGACTCGTGTGTAATATTATCCTCTAAATCACTTTCTTCTTATTCTCTAATATCCTCATCCTCATCCTCACTGCCTGATTCCACCTCAATGTAGTGGATCTTCCCCTTTCCCATGCATCTATGCCCCGGGACCCAAGGTTCTCTGCAAGAGAATAAAAGCTTCTTCCTGATCAACTCCCATTTGGTGTCATCATCCAGCTTGGGCTTGCCCTTCCATTCCCTTTGAGGATTTTTCTGATCCCTGTCTCTCTATGGTACAAAGGGTTTGGTAAAGGTTTTGGGTTTCAACGTTGAGTCCCCCATGTCTCTCATGCACACAATGGCCTCTTGTAGGGTGTGAAGCTTGAAATCCTTAACCTAACCCCTCAACGACTCCATCAACGCCTCTGTGAATAACATCACCAACCTATGATATGATATATCTGATAATTCCACTGCCTTCTACTAGAACTCTGTGATGAAGGATTCAACTTAACCTTTCTGTCTCAACTATGTAAGATCCCTGAAATGGAGTTCTGGATATCTCCTGTCAAACCTGTCCATCAACCTCTCGGTAAAATCCAAGTATGAAGTAATGTGGCTGTCACCAAGCCATGGTACCACCACTCGTGGGCCTCCCCATCCAAGTGAAAGGTATCAAAGATGATAGGTTATGAATCTGTCATCGAGTTAAGATTGAAATATGGGTCAAGCTTCTATATCCATGCCTGAGCTAAGCATCATGATGACTCGTCAAAAGTAGGAATGTTCAACTTTCCCACTTTCTTGAT
This sequence comes from Picea sitchensis, assembly GCA_010110895.2. Classification (NCBI taxonomy): domain Eukaryota; kingdom Viridiplantae; phylum Streptophyta; class Pinopsida; order Pinales; family Pinaceae; genus Picea; species Picea sitchensis. The sequence continues at coordinate 78,447 of SNQJ01S0003076.1, forward strand.
GAAATCCATGTTTTGAGTTTGTGCATTTCCCCTCTATGCCTCCCGAGGTCTGTTCCGATACCTGATTGAACAATATTCTAGCAAACTCATGTCTGCATGGAACTCTAGTCCTAGTGCCAAATAATCTCTCTTGTACTCCCTGAATGGGTCTTGTGGCACTGTCTATCCCTGACCGATCTATCCTCTTGCCTGCTCTGGCTATCCCAATGACTGTCCCCCCTAGAACTGTGGATATAATGGTCAGGTAATCCTCCCATATGATGTATAGGCACGAATCAAAGAGGGATGTCCACTCGCTCCACCCTGAGATCCACTGGATCCACTGGCCCCACCTCCCTGGTGTCATCCTGACCCACTCGCTCCTGTTGCGGCATTAGAATCCATGTTTCTCACACTGTGTTGAATCATCTATGTGTTGATGTCCATCTGTGCTTTATTTTTCATCATATCCCATTTTCCTCTGCATAGGTCATTCAATATGGCTTGCGTACTGTTAGAATGTGTCTTGGGGCCTTTCCCCCTACCCTCTGGTGTCTCACACCTGTCACCCATATTCCTCTCTATATATGCCTCTATGTTAGAAATGATGTGATCCCTGTCCTCTAACTTTAGATTTGTATATGACTATTATCAGACTAATCGGTAAGTGCAGACACAAACAAATCTCCCTAGTTTCACCATGAAACTAGAACGAAACAAGATAAAATATAAAACTTTCCATAAGTTTTAATTATCAAGGATACTAACTAACAAGAGGTAAATGAGATACCTTTTAAACATCATTTGTCCTTCTAGTGTCATCCTCGATCTATTCAAAGGCTTATGAGATGTTCAACCTGTAAATAGACACAAGACAACGAAGTGAAAGAAACAACGTATACTCAACAAAACCTATGTATGTGATCAAGGAGTCATACAATAAAATAAAGACAATTTTATGGGAAATAAATATATTACTGTGTTATAAATATGAAAAGGAGAATACAACCAGATGCCTTGATGTTGTAAGGTCCCTTCCAACACTTCCTTGCTTCCCACACACTTCTTCTCCATGGATTCTAAGATCAACAATCTATCTTGACAAAGCAAAGCTCAAAGCCAACATACAATCTCCAAAAACTCCAAGCTACAAAACTCAAGAACTTTCCAACTCTAGCCAACTAAATTTTCCCATGAGAACTCTTCTCCTTTTATAAGATGAAAAGGATAGGGTGAGGAGGTTAGTATTATCCCATGAGATCGAGGATGCAACTTATATCCAAACCGATTGGAGGCCACCTCACCCTCGAAGCTTCTATTCTAGAACTTTCGAGAAATTCCTCTTTTTCCTTCGTACAAAAATCGTCGCACCCTTAACATTGATAAAACTGAGACGACGTCACAGGCCACTGTGGTGCAACCTGCGACGATCCTAGATCATTTCACCCTTAACACTAAGAAAGGTGCGACGATCCCTTTTTCTAAGGTTTTTGACAAAGGAAAAGCAAAATTTCATCTCTTTGGAAAAAGTATCTTCATTCTTCTTCAAGAATTAAGGCAATTAATCCTTCTAAATACAAAGGATAGGTTTACATCATTAACGGTCATAAGGGCGACGAAAATAATGTATAACAGTGATCCCCCCAAAGTATTAAGTTAGAACAGAGTGATAACTGAAATACTTTGTCGAGTGTGTGTAGGGAACAAGGAACACGTTGGTCGGAAACCTGTCAACAAACAAGGAAATATAGTACAATAATATATCTTCATTGAGGTAGGCATTCCCATACTCAAAATACAAATGACTCAAATCATAAATGCCGACATGCAAAGATCCATGTCAAGTAAGACATGTCATGGCCACCAAACATACACTGTGGATCCATGCCAATATGACTCAAATATGAACATAACCACCAAAAATACATTGTGGATCTATGTTTTAAAGACTCAAATTTGAACATAGCCATGAGACATACACTGTGGATCTATGCAACAATACAATCTAAATATAATCCAATGCAATCTAAATCTGTCAAAAAGATTCAGGGTCTTCATCTCCATCACTCTATAGTATGAATCTAACCATGCAAATACATGTGTTGAAGTCGAACATGGTAGAAACCACTTCATTACCGGTCATTAATGAATACTGTTAACAAGTGTGAAGGAAATCACCATTAATGTCAATGAATCCTAAGGTACACCAGTACAATCCAACGAGTGCGAATTAATGAGCTGAAGTCGAACACTCGACGAAATCTCTCAATCAGGGGCAAATGATGAAAACCCACTGTCGAAAGCGAGGAAACCTGCCATTGAGGCATACAAGTTCCAAGGTACCAATTAGTTTCTAAGTCTAATTCCTAGATAATGAGTTGAAGTCGACAGGAAAAGACTTGTCATAGAAGGGCCTTAATGTATCCCCCATTAATGACATGAAA